>JAVQJD010057153.1:0-12852 GCA_036023655.1 Nannoperca australis
TCTATTTTCTACTGTTTATTATTCTTTTTTCAATAACTTTATCGAGCATTGTAACTGTATCAAAAAGCAATTTCCCTTCAGGGATTATTAAAGTATTTCTGATTCTGATTCTGATTCTATCAGCTGAAATACAATCGACCAATCAGCTGCAGAATCACTTCACACGTGACGTCAAACTGATCGATTACATTTTATTTCCTTTTATTTCCACGCAGCTGGGCCCTTTATTATTATTATATTATTATTATATCGTATTATTTTCTACTCTATTTACAAGGTTTCGATGACGTCTGCAAAGGGGCGGGTTTTGTCCTCATAGCCCCGCCCCCCGCCAGACAACCGGCCAGCCTCGTGTTCGTCTCCTAGCAACCAGCCTGTCAGCCCGGCCGTCCCGACCCGCCGCGTCCCGGACTCAAAGTTGCCTAAATAAGGGGGACAAGACCCGCCGATCCTCCATGGACCCGAACTCAGAGTGAGCCGAGGGCGCCGCCATGAACGACCGGTACCACCGGGCGGCCCGGGACGGATACCTGGACGCGCTGAAAGAGGCCACACGGAAGGAGCTGAACGCACCGGATGAGGATGGGATGACACCGACCTTATGGGCCGCCTACCACGGCAACCTGGAGGCGCTGCGGCTCATCGTGGGGAGAGGGTGAGTCCAGAGACCCGGTACCGAGATCTCACCTGTCTGAAATCCACCTGTCGGGTCCTTCAGTCAGGTGGCATCTCCTCTCGCTAGCAGCGACATTTTGACCATTTTTATGCTATAATTTTGACAACATTGTCAATTTATATGAAATTTCACTGGAAATGTGTTTCAATCAAAACCCTCACGTGTTTTTAAGGAGATGGATTTTAATTTTAAACTCAAATCAGAGTTGACGGTTGTTAAAATGTTTAGAACAAGGTTCCCACTATTAGTTATTAACATGATATTTCTCATCAATAATAGAAACTCTTCAGCTTCACAACAATACATATTATATTTAGTAGATTTCTTCGATATTCTAACAGATATAAAATATATAAAAACACATTTGTTCCTGCCCCCATCACTAATCTAATCAGTGCTGCTGGAGATGGAGGGCTTTACATTTTAATGGCCTAATTACAGAGAAAGGTCACTTTCTCTGTAATTAGTGCACGCACAAACATAAATACACTCCCACTCTCTATAAGGAGTAGAAAGAGTGTGCGTGCTGATGTATCTGAAGCATGATAACTGCTATATATCCTCTCACAGCTGTGTGGCTCAGGCTAATCCATTACATAGCAGACCATAGGCACCATAGTGTACAGGCATAATCTGATTCAGACATTTCTATACCGATCAATTACCGAAAGGGCCACAGGTCTACACAGGACCTGACGGAGGCAGACGGACGATAATCAGAGCGCTTTTGCTGCGTATTTGTTGGAGAACATTGAGATCAGTATAAAAGGGTTTAGGAGTAAGTCTATATTCTGGGGAGATAAGTTGTATCTGAGAAGTCTTTTGTTCCAGGTTTAGGAGGCAGACAAAGCAGCCTTTCATGTGGTCAGTGTAATATTTACTGCCTGCTCTCTATGGCAGCAGGCGGCCGTATGTCATGCTGCACGGTGGCAGGTTTATAAGGCGAGCAGTGAAGTGGGCCGTTGAGTTTGATGCTTGGTGTAGAGGCTGCACACACAGGAAAGGTCGCAGTGATGGATATGGCATCTTCCTACTACAACGGTCCCTGGAGCAGGCGGTGCAGAGCGCATATGAGGCAGAGAAAGACGACTGAAGCTGAGCTGCAGGTCAAAGTTCACTGCACACGGTAAAGGAACAAAGAAGAGTAGCTTTGTTTTCTTTGATTTTACCTAAAAGTAATCTTTTCTACCACAAAGCCTTTCTGTATAACATTAAATATGTAAGATAAGCAACAAAGTTAAAATGACATTCAAGTCACAGTTGAACGCTCAGCTAATCTGCTACATCAGGACTGCGTGGCTTTCATCAGATTTGATTGACAGGAACCAAACAATCCTCCAGCTGTCGTCAAATGATGCTAATTCCTGATTAATGATTAAGGAAACAAAAGAAATACAGAAACCTCCCATTTTAATCTAACCCAAACTGTTTTAACTTTGGAAAAGTCAGAAAATCACCAAAGTCGGTACGCTTCGTCCTCTGGGGACCATGCATCTCTGTACAAGATTTCATGGCAATGCATCCAGCAGTTGTTGGGATATTTCAGTCTGGATCAAAGTGTTGGATGGACCCACCGACAGACCTACTGCTAGCTACATGGCTAACAACAGGATGGGATTTCAATAGCACTGTTTGGTTTCTGGTTCTCTGGGTGAATAATACAGCGGCATGTGTGGGCTGCTTTGTGCTGTGTACTGGATGGTTGGAGGCAACAAGAGCCTCCCTCAGAGGTTAATCCAGCCCTGGGAACTCACTCAGAAAGTGTTGACGTTTGATACCCAGACATACATGCTGCCAGTAAACCGGTTGGTTGAGGTGTGTGACTGCTGTATCGTCTGAGTCAGAGCTCCTGGCAGAGCTGCAGATGGTCAAGTTACTCTTTGAGATCGGTGGGATTCCTTCGTGTTACTACAGTGATGCATGTCTTGACTGTACCTCTGGAATATAATCTGCTTCATTGCTCTTTCAGCTGACCCGGAAAGACATAAGAGCAAAATATGAAGCTCTGAGCACAAAAATAATCCACATACTGTTTTCTCTAATATCAGATGTGATATTTGTCTGCACACTTCAACAGGGTGCAAACACAAACTGAAATCAGGGTTCATGCTGATAAAGATAGCGTCCCTGCAAAAAGAAAAGACCCTTGGTGTGTGGGATAAATTATGCAAAGTCACCTCTGTCATGTTTAACCTGCCACGTGTCAATTATTGATCAGGACTCATCCACGACGCGGCCATGTGGGCGGAGAGAAAACAGGAAGAGGTGAATTCAGTTTAATTCAAACACAGTTCATTCTCATATGCAAACTGAACTCTGAAGGAATCAGGATATGTGTGTCAGTGAACAGTGTGTGTATGTTGTTTTTGGTTTTGCTTGCACAGCATTATGGGTAGTATTCCACTGACATCACAGTATCATATGTTAATATAATGTTTGTTATATGTCTGTCCATGGTGTCAACGAATTGGGTCTGCACCAAGCCACATATCTGCAAGGAAACATCTGTCTGGTGCAGATTCTGGAATTAGAAACCTCATAAATAAAGAGACAACTTTGTCATAATACATTACACATTCATTGTGAATATAAGGGTATATAATACTGTATTTGTGAATCCAGTAACGTTGAGATCCAACATGGCTTCTGGTCGTCTCTTCTGTCTTCCAGAGGTGACCCGGACAAGTGTGACATCTGGGGGAACACGCCGCTTCACCTGGCAGCTGCCAACGGCCACCACAACTGCCTGTCCTTCCTGGTGGCTTTCGGTGCCAACACGTGGTGTCTGGACAATGACTACCACACACCGCTGGACATGGCCGCCACCAAAGAACACATGGACTGTGTTCGCTACCTGGACTCAATCGCTGCCAAGCAGATCACCCTCAACCCGAAGCTGGTCAACAAACTCAAGGACCGGGCGTTCCGAGCTGCAGAGCGCCGAATCAAAGATTGCGCCAAGCTCCAGAGGAAGCACCGGGAACGTATGGAGAGGAGGTTCATGAAGGAGTCGGCGGCTTTAGACAACTTGGATGCTATTAGCTTTTCTAGCTACAACAGCAGCAGCACACTGAGGAGCAAGTTCAACACTGTCACCTCCAACATGCCATACTCGCAGGTGGTTGCTCTTTGACTTTGTGTTGAGCTGCTGTTCCACCAGCTCTCGGTTCTCAACATGTGTTCCTGTAGAGAGTTTCTTTCGGTTCTCTTACTGATGTAAAGCAGTATTAAATCTCTGTTTGGCTACTTGGGGGCAGCCAGACAACCCTGTAAACACAACACTGACATACTCTCATCTCTTAAAGATGATATGGCAAACTAGTTTCAACGTTTTAGAAAGACAAATGAAAGAAAGCCTCTGAACAGACATTGCCTGGCAAGGGCTAGTGGAACAGAGACGGGCTTGAAAAGGGGGTTTTACATCTACAGTGATTGTTTAAATCCATGTAGGTTTATTAAGTCAGTGGTCTAAGTGGAATTTAGCTATTTCCTTTCATTTTTAATGTCTATACTTTCCTCTCAGGCGACCCTGCATTCCACAGCCAAAGGCAAGGCCAAGATACAGAAGAAGCTGGAGAAGAAGAAGCAGGTTGACGGATCGTTCAAGATCTACGAGGATGGGAGGAAAAGTGTGCGCTCGCTGTCCGGCCTGCAGCTTGGCAATGACGTCATGTTCCTCAAGCAGGGCACCTACGCCAACCCCAAGGAGCGGTCCCGTCTCAACATCCGCGACATGTTCCCCCGGGACAGTGACGACGACGCCGACACTGTCTCGCGTGCCATGAGCGACCCGGCTCTCCACGAAGCTGCGTATTCAGAGATCAGCGCAGACTCCGGGCGTGATTCCCTGTTCACCCGACCCGGGCTCGGCACCATGGTGTTCAGAAGGAACTATATGACTGGAGGCATGTTTGGCATCGGGCCGCGGGATGAAGGGAGCGTAGCGGGGAGTGAACCTAATGTCCGTCTAAGAGGACGTCTGCCTCGACGCTCGCCCAGCTTTGACGAGGACAGTATTGGCAGCGCATTGAGCCTGCAGGAAAGAAACATTGAGGAGTTGCCCTGGGAGGAGACTGACGTCGGGTTGGACCAGGACTCGGAGCAGGAGAACAGTCCTCTGGAGACCTTCCTGGCTTCTCAAAGCCTCAGTGAGTTCATGCAGATCTTCAGGAGGGAGAAGATCGACTTGAAGGCTCTGCTGCTTTGTTCAGATCAGGACCTCACCAGCATTCATATCCCTTTGGGCCCCAGGAAGAAACTTCTGGATGCCTGCAAGAGACGTTTGGAAACTCTAGATGATCCAGAGGCCATTGAAGACACTGAGCTCTGAAGGTCAGTACAGAGTAATGGAGTCCTCTCCTTTCCTACCAGAGGAGCTTTTGTTCTCACACAGAAGCCATTGTTTGTGCATGCATCACAACATGAATAGGTGTGGATGGCTTTTGTTAATGCTGACGCTAAATCTAATGTGAGTCACTAGTTCATTAGTTACGTAGAGTTTAGTGACCGGACCACGCCCAACCTGAACACCTGTGTAGGTGTGCACCAGAGCCGTGTACAGGTTCACCGGTTACATGGCACCACCTAGTGGCGACTTATGATGTAACCTGTATGAGGCCTGTATGTCATTTGATATCTCCTTATGTGATGTGTTTCTGTTTATTTACAGGGTAAACACACTGAAGACGGTGTGCATACATAATGTATGTACCCCATAATAACTTATTATTCCCAGATACAGTCAGTGGAGGCGTCTGACTGAAACTCTTTGCCACACATACAAACACATGGACACACGCAGTCTGTATTGTTTGTATGGATTCTCTTCCAGTGACATTTAGCCCGACTGTCACTCAAACATCTGTGCATACTGTATTAATTCATGTATGTGAATGATATATGTGTTAGTGAATGAACCTAATCCTTTGAATATGTCTAATAATATTGTTTTATTACTTTTCATATTGTTGTACTCCATGGCACATACACAGTGGTGACTGACTATGTATGGGGTTATTTTATGAATGGAAATAGCCACAGACTGACTGTTGCTCTGCAAACACTGTTGCAATAGTATAAAACAATGGTGTGGGACTGTGAGCTTATGCATGTGTGTGTAGATAACACTGTTATCTCAGGTTGCTCCGGGGTGGATTTGGTTTCACTGCAGGTCTGTCTGTCTGTCTGTCTGTGAGAGTATAACTGCATGAATGTACATTTTACGTTTATAAAAAACACATCTGGTTTTGTATCTGAAGATGTACACACGCCCATAATTATCTTTTATTAAAACAAAGTGAAAATATTGTTTTGTGTCATTCTCTGGCTCGTCTGCACAAAAACACTGACGCTGACGGACGATTAGTGCTTGTATGAATAAAAAGACTTGAGGCTGTCGGAGGATGTCAGCAGAGATGTCTGTTTGATGTTCCCATGTTCCCTTGTTGGTAATTCCTGCTGTCATGTGGAGTAAGAAACACACACTGCAGTCAGCATGGCCTCGAGCCCAGAACACTGGCCTGTCTCCAGAAAAGAGAGCTGCACTGACATTAGATATGTGCACCTAACTCACAAGGATCCTGTCACCTGCGCCAGCACATAAACACACCCCGGATCTCCAGGCACATTCTTGAACACCAGCATCTTCTCCTTTTCATTCTGAACCTTTCCCCCAGTGAAGAAACAACTGAACAGCCACTGTTGATCCACTCCTCAGCCCTCCTTTCTCCCTCTCTTTTCCCAGGACATTTGCCAAGGTTACAGAGATGGGAGGGGAGAGGAGGGGAAGGGAGGCGCACACAAAGAAACACGAGGGGGGTGAACGACATGCAGAATGTATGAGGAGGGAGAAGTCGACTCTGAGATGAGCAGCTGTAGTTTTGTGTGGCTGCCAGGGAGGATTTTGGGGTCCATCACGTCAGAGGGCAGCCGTGCATCTTCAGGTCGTGGAACAATAAATTCCACTGCTGCTGGATTACACCAGGAGTCAGCTGACTCGGTGTAAGAGAGATGAGAAGGGTGTTGAAGAGGAGGGTCCACGAGGCTTTTGAAGGAGTAGAAAAGGGGCTGAGCTTTGCTGAAAATGCTTCTTGCCAGTGAGGACTTTCACAATGCCGTCTCTGACCTGAGGACTTTGTGCTCGGGGTGCAGCGAGTAGCCAGCCTTCAGCACGAGGCCACAAACCACATGAAGACTTTGTCTTGAGCCGGTCATCAGCCATGCAGAGAGGAGGAGACGGGAGGATGGAGGAGACGCTAGTCAAGAGGAAAGGGGATTCAGAAAACAGTGGAGAGTGGAGGGACAGTGGAGGGACAGGTGGTGAAGAGGTGGAGAAGGAGTCGCTGATGATGGAGCTGACGAGGTTGGTGCAGGAGATGGTGAAAGAGAGCAGCTGGTGGGAGAGGAGGGGGATCGATTGCAGCATCCTGGCAGCAGCATTCCTCTGTTTACCACTTGGTAAGACTTCATACAGCTGCTGAATGTTGTTAGTTAATGGGAGGAGTTATCACAGAAACTACGAATGACAAATACAGTATTTGAAAGTCTTGTTTATGTTTTGGAGTCATGAAATGGAGGAGTTAGAGGATAAAAAAAATGTACTTTTTGGCCAAATCTGACACATTTACAGCATATTGATGTTAATTAATGTGTGCTTTTTTTTTCTTTTTTTTTTTACACAAAAGGTAGTAAACTTTCTGCAGACTTTTTAAATTAATTAACAAGAACAATCACCCCAAGGGCACGTATTATGTCTCATAATGCAAATATAAGGCTGCAACTAACCATTATTTTTACTATAATTGTTACAATAAAATGTCAGCAAATAATGGAAAGTGCCCATCATGAGGTGCTACGACACATCTGGCTCAATAATTCACCTGCTGTCACCTTGTTGCATCCTGCATGTTTGCATTTTAAAAATACAACACTGCTGTCTTAACTGGTTTACACACAGTGTCCCTGTACCGGTGTACAGTCTGGGCCTGTAGACGTAGCTCATTCCTGCTGCTCTCACAACTTGTTTGTGAGTTTTTCCTCAAATGAATTATTGGTAAGAAATACTCAGGAGGCTGCTGTCATCGGGTATCACATAGCTTATGTCTTATCACCTCGAAATATAAGGTGCAGAATATTAGCACTGTTTTATTGGAATATGTCGGCAGAGCAGCCTCACTGGCTGCTGCAGTTCCTACAGCTAACAAGTCTGTACAACCACACCAATGCTGCATTTCATGAATCATTTAACGTGATTGGAGTGAGGTCATTTTATCAGCAAACTGACAGGAAGTGAGCACAGATGTTTTAATGTTCAGAGATGAATACAGGCATGTCTGAATGACACCTTCACTGCCCCTACATGTATAAAAAAAGCTACAATACATGACAGCACATAATAAATATAACATCAAACATAAGCATCATAAAAACATCCAAATTCAGACTCTGTGATCAGAGCTTGAATGCTGCATGGGACGAGGACGTGGTGCCTCTTGTAGTCCACATCCTGGGCACCCTGAAGATAAAAGTGCATATTCAGCCCATGCAGGTGCAGCGGTTTCATTCTTGGATACAAAAGGTCAAAAAGTTGCACTGAAGATGTAAAACAGTGTCAGCAGAGTTCTGTCCACAGTAAAACTTCCAGGTTTCCTTTAAAAGTACAGACCTTGTTGACCCAGTAATAATAGAAGCAGAGGTACTATTCCTGCATTATGTTTCTAAATGTAAACAGAAACAGTACACGGTGATGTAATCATGCAAGGACCCCAGGATAAAGTTCCCTTCTTCCACCTGATCTTCCTGCTCACAGAAAACAGATACAACACGTCTTCAGACACACAGCCGTGTTGCTGTGGGGACGGCAGAGGGGTCAGCTGGTCTGTTGATGGATCACATTTAAAACAGCCATTTATGGTCCCCAAGAACATGAATCCACTTTAGTTCACACCTCAGTAGTGTTCAGGATGTAAGAATAAATAAGAAGTTGTCTCTATGTTTCATCCATCCAGCAACTTTGACTATTTCTGAACTGAAAGAAGTTCAGAAACACAAGTTGTTTGTATTGAGGTCAAAGCATCAACACCTTCTGCTTGTGGATTTAGATTCACGTCCCTGCGCTCTGTCTTGCAGCCTTCCTGCTGCTGGGCTCCTCTCAGATGCTGTGGTTTTCAGCGGGCGTGCTGCTGATGGGCGTAGTTCACGCCGTCGTCACCGTCAAAGGGACACATCTGGCCAGCCACGGGGCGCTGAGCGAGTCGCAGGCCTGGGCAAAGTTCTGGGCCGTCTTCTTCATCGAGGTGAGATGTTCATACCCTCTGCAGCAGCACACTTTAAAACGACTGCTGCTGAAGTGCCATTGGGCAACGCGCTTAAGGAAATAGTTTTGTGAACTTGTTGTTTTCTTGCTGACAGTTAGATGGGAAGGTCGACACCACTCTCATGTCTGGAAATGGGTCACAGAGCTGTAGGTAACACAATCCTCCTACCACCTTTAATAATCAATAATTAACTAGTTTTATCTCGTGTGTTTAATCCGTACAAACAATGACATGTAAAAAAGAGAGGTGTTATCGGGGGTTATGTGCCAGACTACTTCTTGGCTCCTCTGGTTTCCTGGCAACTACACAGTGACCACAAGTCTCCAGGAAATAGTCTTATCTTTTCTATATTCCTTTTTTTGTGTAGAAGATCCAGGTGTCGCTGTTTCCCCGCTTCCAGCAGGAAGTGCGCCAGGCTCTGAAGCCAATTTCACATAGTGGCCAAACCGTGTAATTACAACTTGCGGGTCCGTCACGTGATCGTTGTGAAAACGACGTCTGTAAATCAGCGGATTTTGTTTAATACAACAATTAGCCAGTACGGACACTTAAACAGCTCTTATTTAAATTATTAACTTATTATTTAAAGTTGTAAAATTCACTAATATCTGAATCTGAAGAGTCATTGCCCGAGACGAGCAGTTAGGAGGCGGGGCTAAAAGGAGCGCTAGTGCGCATGTTCCGTGCGCCGCACAACACGGAAGCTATGAGGAAGATCCGGGTCATTTCATACCCAGGAAGTCGAACTTTTTTTTGACATGTCCAGTCTTTATGCTAAGCTAAAAGCTTCATATTTATTATTGCACATAAGAGTGGTATTAATGTAACTCTCAGCAAGAAAGCAACTAAGCGACACTCCCGGCTGCTCTGTGACCAGTTGCACAGTAACTGTTAGAGAGCAGGCCTCATGTTCAGCGGCCCTACCTTGTGTAAATAAAAGTGAACTTCTATGACCCCAGAAACAGTCCCATTTACAAGAGTGGACTGTAAATGATGTGATTAAAGCTGTGTGCTAGAAGAATCACTTACTTAACGCTCAGTAAGTAAACAAGTTATTGGCTGCTAATCAAAGCGAATGGAAAAGAACATATAATAAAACTAGGGTGCTCAGTGGATACCGAGATACTTTTCATTGATTGTTTAATGTGATATATCAGTGACGGTTGTTCATAAACGCGCCCATCTGTCCTTGTGTTCATCCACTCAGATTTGTGGGTCATTCTCAGCGCGAGCCGGCATTCAGGGCCACATTAAGATGCACCATGCTCATACTAATGTCATTGGACTCGGGGACTCCAGCGTATGGAAGGTCCCCTTCCTGCCTCGCACTGTCTACCTGTTCATAGCTCCCCTGGCCGTGCCTATCATCACTCCACTTGTTGCACTCGGTAAGAGGCGCCAAAGGGCCAGAGAAGGACAGGCGGTTTATGGGTCTTCTCAAATGTTTCAACATTAAATGTGATTATCAGGATAAAGTGGAGATAGATTTCTTACCGTCTGATGCCCGTGTGTTTCCTCGTCTGAATTTATTCTCATACATGTGATGGTTTCTGATTCTCTGGTTGTGCAGCTCACCTGAAAGGACACTCTCGGGCTCAGGTTGTCAGGACCATCCTGATGGTGGCGCTGGGCCTGTATTCACAGTACTGGCTGCTGATCCATGTCTCCGGGTTCAGGTCACCTCACAGCGCTTTTCTCTGTATGCTTGTATGCAGAGCAATGTTCAGTATGCCGTATATCCACGTCAACATTTTCCAGGTGAGAAATGTGGCCAACTGCTAGCAGCTAAATGCTAACATCAGCATACTAACATGTGCACAGTAACAATGCTAACATGCTGTTGTTTAGCAGCTATGATTAAAATGTTAGCACTGAACACAAGGTACAACAGAGGCTGCTGGGATATTTGGTCTTCAGCCAAAGTAGAAGACAAATAAAAAGGTCTGACTTGCTGGTGGTGCTAGTCAGAGGATCACCAAAGTCAGCAGGATCCGTCCTCTGGGGACCATGAATGTCTGGACGTGAAATCATGGAAATCCAACTGATAAATTCATTTAGGTCCATTTAGTAGCTGTTCTGGAGCTTGCACTCACATCACATGATCTTCTGCAGCAACAGGGACGAAAAGTCCTTAAGAGGCTCCAGAAAATGGACATTTCCACGACGGCTGGGTAAAATCCATCTGCTGATTAAGATCATGTGATATGACTGAAAGCTCCAGAACAGCTACTAGACGGGCTGCTACCATGCTAACACTAAATTCAGATTTGGTAAAGGCTGCTGGCCGTGTCATGTCATGCCAAATGATTATGAGAGCACCTCTTGTTACACGGCCTCCTGAGAAGCTCTTGTTCAATGCAGCATTGTGTGCCGGCAGATCAGAGCAACCGGGGAACTGAGGGGACAACAAGGAACAATTCATGCATGCTGTTTCCCACATGGAGTCTGGGTCCTGCAGGTCATTGTGCATTGTTCTCATCAAAGTGTGTCCAAAGCACAGGTTCTTGATGTGAAGGGTCTAACAGGGGAACGTGTTTGTTCTCTGCTGGTGGGGGTGCATTGTCCTGTCGGTTTCCCCCTGAACGCAGCGTTCCCTTTTACTTGCAGATAACCTCTGGTTTGGTTGACTGCTATATTTAAGAAAACACAGTTTACATATTGACAGACTGAGATTGAGAGCACACAGTATATTTTATATATACTACTTATTTAGTATTTACGCATGCAGCGCTGGCAGATTTCTTCCTGTTTTTGCCACTGATGCTGAACAAATATTGTAATTCAAGGAACTGAAATCCAGTCTGGTTCCTGATTTAACCACCAAACAAAGCAAGCAACTGACCCTGTGGCCCCAGACACCCGGGCGCCCCTGAAAGCCCCAGGTTCACTGTGCATCCGTGTGGACATTTAAATAGGGGTACATTTTAAGGGTTTTAAGGTGGTGCTTAACCAAGCTTGTGTGTAATCCGCAGCACATTGGTCTCCACATGTTCTCTCCGACCCGCCGGCCGAAGAGGATCTACCAGATGACCCACGGGGTCCTGAACCTGCCGCGTAACCCTCTGCTGGACTGGATCTTTGGACACTCGCTTATCAGCTGCCACGTGGAGCACCATCTCTTCCCCTTCCTGTCTGATAACATGTGTTTGAAGGTGGGAAACAATGAAACCCCAAATCATTATATGTAATCAGAACTAACAGGAAGCCACTTTATTGTCTACTGCAATCACTACTTTGAACTGACAAAGTGTAAAAATCTGGGAAATCTCGCAGAAACGTTGGTATTAAAACGTGTTTACAGCTAAAAGATGCAAATGGTATAAATAGATACAAACATACCAAATATAACATATATATATAAAATATAATATAATATTCCAGGTCCATTCAGTAGCAGTTTTCAATCACTTCACAGTACTAAATCTGTGGAGAACACCTTTAAAACATGTAAAATAAAGTGCACAGTAAACTTAATATCCATCTGAAACCTGGAAAGTACCGGGCGACTCGGTTCTGGATGAGCACAACAGCTGCTGTAGTTTTTGTAGGGGGGATGTTTACCTGCAGCCAGATCAATATCAATGATCAGTGTGTTCATTTACTGCAAAGGCTGCAGCTGAAAACCTGCTCCTGTGTCTCTGCAGGTGAAGCCGCTTGTGTCCAAGTTTCTGAGCGAGAAGCAGCTTCCGTACCAGGAGGACGGTTACCTCTCGCGCCTGCGCCTCTTCTTCCATAAATACCAGGAACTGATGGTGTTTGCTCCGCCCATCACAGAGCTGGTGGGGGTGCAGTGATGAAGAAGCAGTGCTGCTGCTGCTCCGGTGCATTTCTGCTGAGGCGCTTCAACCTCCACAGTCACAT
>JAVQJD010057155.1:0-48666 GCA_036023655.1 Nannoperca australis
TCTCTGGTTTTTATATCTGCCGTGTTTAATTTGTATATATATATATATATATATATATATATATATATATATATATAGTGCAGTGCAATTTCAATACAAGTTCACATTTTAATATGTCAATTTCCAACTGCCTTGACATTTTTCAGCTTTAGCTACATTTATAGGTACATAAAATGTATATACGCTCAACATAAAAGTAACCACATACATTGAATAACCCAGAGACCTCAACTGAGAATTGTATGCATGCACATGTTATTTGCTCCAACTCATAATTTGCTCCCACACTTTTTGAATCCAGATGTTGTATGACATATGAGGGTCAGGTTGTGACTGGCATGTCTTATTACATTTTTGTCAGGATGGACCAAGCGTGTAGAGTACACGCCCGGGTCAGGGAGCATCCCCCTGTTCCCCAGCCTGCATCTGGAGACCTGCGAAGAGACCGTGTGGAACATCCAGGCCACCGTAGAGCTCCAGACCGGCCACATTGGGAAGGGCTGCGACAGAGACAGCTACTCTGACAGATCTGTGCGAAGACTGTGTGGTGAGTTCTGGTTTACACCTCAGAACACGTGAATATGCAGGAGGGCAGCATCCTGTTTTATTGATATCTTCTCTCTCTTTGCTTCATCAGGTGCAGTCAGGGGTGAAGTAGACCTCCTCCCACCTCCATCTCCTGCTGCCAACTGGACGTCAGCTCTGCCCACTCTCCCTTCTTCTGATTCATCTCTGGTCTTCTCCTTCAACGGATCCAACCACGTCGCTGTGGTGCCGGAGTCGGTTGTCTCCGCATTATCAGGCGACCACTTCACCCTACAGTTGTGGATGCGAAGGGGTGGCGCTAACATCCAGGCCGCGACCACTCAGACCAGAGCAAATCGCAAAGAGGAGGAGACTATTGTGTGCAGCACCGTCAAGAACGGTGCGTTATATCGTAGAGTTGTGGCTTTAGCGAGTGTTTTCAAACGTGTGGAGAATATAGAGGGCAATTTTGGTTTTCATTCACACATCAGACATCTCAAACCCAGAGAATGTTATCCACTCAAATCCCCAGGACTGCAGGGCAAATCAAAAAAAATTATAATAATAAAATCAGGAAAGCTGTTTATAGCTTCAACAGCTACTATCAAGGTGCTCTTGAGAGAGACATTTAAACCCAGCTGCTCCACTTGAGCAGCCAACTGGACAGCAGAGGAACATTAAAACACTGTAACTGTGCCAGGCAGAATATTGTGTGTATCAGGTGAATATTTTTAACTGTATGACTTAGTAGGTTGCAGTACTTAAAAGCAGCACGTTAGGCAAACCATGCCTCTCTAGAAACAGCAATGACATTCACAATTGAGTATATATAATAGTACAGACTGAAATCTATAATAAACTCATTGCACATTTCTGTGGTTGTTCTCTGAAAGAAATGCCTGGGAACATGAAAACAGTTTGACGACAGCGCACTGACCCACCAATCATTTTCTGTTCCTCTGCTCTACAGATGACTCTTTCTCCCACTATTCCCTCTCTGTCCACGGCTGCCGCCTCTCTCTCTTCTACTGGCCCGACGTCTCCGCCGCACGGCCCGTCAAGTTCTTGTGGAAACTGGAGCAGGTACTGGGGGAACTGCGACTCGTAGCTTTGATGTCCTCACTTGCACCGTTTCTTCTGTATTTGTACCTTGAAATTAAATTGAAATGGAGGAAATGCGATAAAGACACCCCTATTTTACAAAAAACATCCACCTTTTGGTAATTCACATACAAAAACAAAAGAACCTCAGTTACTCCGTTATAAGTACTTCTATGTACTTTCAAAAGATGTTTTATGAGCAGAAACTGTACATCGAAAATCCTTTTCTCTCATCTCAAGGTTTCTCCAAGTAACTGTCAGTGTGAACAGCCAACTCAGCTACACATTCACAAAATCCATTACTGCTTTTAACTTACTAAGTTAAGTATTGTGCAGTTCCCAGTGAGATGCGCCGTAGGAAACAAAATGGAACTAATCTTCTTTTTATCATTTAGACAGCTCATTGAGCATTTCTTCTTCCTGTTTCCACATTAGGTGTTAAAATATCCGATCTCAGCTGGGCACCAGAAAGATCTTTGCTTCTTGAATCATATAGAATACGATTCTCAGCAGCATATTCAGATTTTATCATCGGAAAAGTTCATTAAAACGGTGGTGCGTGCATCAGAATACGTGGAAAAGGGAAAAGTTGCATGTGAGTGTGTGTGGTTTGGTGTGGGGGTGGGGGGGTTGTTTTGACTGTAGCCACTGGTCCCAGACAGATTGAAGCAGCATGGATTAAAGGATGCTTAGCTGATACAGAGAAGATTTGTGAAATCCTTCTGTCTGAACCACGATATCTTATTACCCTGGTCTTTCTTTTCTGACCCTCTGTCTTTATAATTCCCTCGCCTGTCTTCTTTGTTTTCTTTCTCATGTCACCATATCTACAGAGAAAGTTAAACAAATGTGTTCAGGAATGTACATATTAAATATTAGCCAGTGGTAGAATGTAACTAAGTACATTTACTCGTTTACTTAAGTACAATTTTGAGGTACTTATGTTTTATGGAGTATTTCCATTTGGTGATATTTTATACTTCTACTCCACTACATTTCAGAGGAAAATGTGATGTTATTATTATACTCCACTAAATGTATCTGACAGCTATAGTTACAGATTTTCCATAAGAAACATGAGTGTGTAAAATACATTGTTAAAGATTAAACCAGTAGCTCTGAACCTTTTTGGATGTGGCCCCTTTACAAAAAAAGCATTGTCTAGTTGGGGCCCCTTGACACGTTTCAGATGTCTGTGAGGTGTTAGCAGTTTCCACCAAAGAGACATTTCTTCTCTGAACTTCGCAGATGGTTCATTTAAATAACTGTTTGGGGCCCAAAGATGTAAAATGATAATAATACTTCACAAAGAAAGCACAAATTAAGAAACATCATAAGGAAAGGAAAAGCAAAAGGAAAAGAAATTTGTGTAACACAGTTTAGTTTCTTCTTCTGTCTTACCCCGTTAATCATCTCACGGCCCCTCAGATTTATCTTGTGACCTCTTACTTAAATACGGAGTATTTTTTAATTGTTGTACTAGTACTTCTAGATACTTATTTCACCACTGAGATTTACAAACCAGTACATGCCCTGACCCCCTGTAAGATACTTGCAACAGTTTCTTTTGTTCAGGCTCAAGATGACTCTGTGTTATCTCTGTCCAACAGGTCTGTGACAGCGAGTGGCATCATCTTTCACTCAGCGTCCAGTTCCCCTCAGTGACCCTGTATGTCGACGGCGTGACCTTTGACCCCGCCCTCATCCATGACAATGGAGCCATCCCCAACCCTGCCCCCCGCCAGAGGATGTTTATCGGCGCCTGCTGGGGTAAGACGCTGACATTTATGCTCAGTGAATCCACAACTGACATATATTTGATTCCAGCTTAATGATGGATTATGACAGACATGAATGCAAGCGGAGAGCGAGGAATCCTGCTTTTCTTTTGCATAAATGCTATGAGCAGCAATTGTGCAGTTTGCCTCTTCCTTTCCATTCTTCCGTTACTGAAATGTCATTTAAATCACACATCACCGAAGATAGCAGGCTGCCATCTCTGGCGGAAGCACCAGCAACTCACAAGCCCTCAAAAGGCATCTTAGGGCAATGTGCCGAGACATTTTGCCTCACGCCATTCACTCCATCATTTCACTCAGTTATAATTTGGTTGATGCATTTTGTCTTGGAGGGCTAATAATATAACTGACTCATCAATTATTCAGGGAAGCTGAAACAACACGAGGACCAGACAGCTATCAGCCACTTACACCTGAACCCCTGGTTAAACTGGGAAGCTCTGGCAGCCAATTAGCAGGGAAATATGCACACAAATTCACAGTTTTACACTCTCGTCCACAGTGGAAGTCGCCATGCTGCCTGCTTGGCAACAGCTGCTGCTAGATAATGAGGAGATGGTGCATTTTTGAATATCATCTACAGTTTTCTTGCTTGCATTTTCTTTTTTCATTCTTCCTGTCAATTTCTGGCACCTTCAGTCTTCCTTTCACTTTCTTTTCAAAATGTACTACATTGAAGTGTCTCTCTTAGAGTGCTTCATTATTTTCTCTTTTTCTATTCCCCTCCGCCCCTCACTGAAATTCCCTGCAGAGCCCGAAGAAAAGCAGAAGGAGATACTAAACAACACCATCCCAGAGGGTAAAGACTCAGGTGACTTCCCTGTTTTCACACCGTTGTCAGCATGCGGGTTTGCAGGCTGTTATTTTGTTGGGTCATTGCTGGTGTATTATTCATGTGCATATTAGAATATACTGTAGAACACACTTGACTGCCTCTGATCTTTAGTGAAGTATGTGGGCGGTTACCACGGACTGTTGTCGGGGGTGACGGTGCGTCCCGGCAGTGTGGAGCCTCACAGTGTGGTGGAGTGTCTGTACGCCTGCAGGGAGGGCCTGGACTTTGGAGACCTGGAGACTCTGGGCTCTGGCATGAAGGT
The DNA here is from genome assembly GCA_036023655.1 of Nannoperca australis. Classification (NCBI taxonomy): domain Eukaryota; kingdom Metazoa; phylum Chordata; class Actinopteri; order Centrarchiformes; family Percichthyidae; genus Nannoperca; species Nannoperca australis. The sequence continues at coordinate 4,523 of JAVQJD010057155.1, forward strand.
AATGCTCCAGAGGTGTAAACTGACACATTATAGGGAGAGATTAAGATCTGTAATGAACATGTGCCTCAGAAACACACTGTTGATGATTTTACATTCCCATGTGAGTCTTCAAAATCCTCCAGTACACCATGCATCATTCACCAAATGTTTTCAGCCATCTTGAAAACAACATCTTTCTAGAATAAAACTGACAAAATACAGTCTTTGCTCTTAGGGGATAGATACATTTACAAGAGAAAGTATAGATATAAAATAACCATAAAGACAAAAAATACAATATTATATCCAACTTCAAAATAGAGTATTTCATTGACCTATTAAGGGGTAATTTAATTTAATTTCCATTTTTGAATTCAAAGAGGCAAATCTTGTACTGTTTCTTTTAAATGTTTTCACTGTGTATTCAAATCTTGTTCATTTCATAACACGTATATGGGTAACCCTAACCAATTTCAAACTCAATATTTGGTTGACTTTACCACGTCCCTCATTTAGTTCTCAAATAATTTCATTTAAAAAATATATATTTTTAAGATTTTGGAGCTTGATCTATGAGTTCAGCTCTAGCTCTCCATTTAACCCTCTCAGGCTTTAAAACATTTTTTTAATTTTTCTTACAAATTGTGAGTTCATAGGGTTTTACTATTTTGAAAGTTTGAGTACCCACTGCAGTATGTTAAAAAGGGGTCAAAAAGAAATATGTCTGCTGATACTGATATTTCTTTGCTATTGAATTAGATTCAAGAAGATGAACCCTTTCCAAAGTTTCCCTTTTCTTTTTGATTTGTATGTGGTGGATTTGCAAAAAATAAACCAAAAAACACAAGATGGATTTTCAAGCTTCTTCTTTGACCTTGCAGGTTCATGTGAACCCCAGCCAGTCAGTGTTAGTGCTGGAGGGGGACGACATTGAGAGCTTTAACCGTGCGGTGCAGCAGGTCACCTACAGAAACTCTCTACGCTTCGCTACCCCTGGAGTCCGACCCCTCAAACTAACCACCTCACTCAGGTACAAACAAACACACACACACACACACACACGTAAATAAACAAAAATGGATAAGAGCGCTTTTAACAATTGTGGATGGACATATCCGCTGTGATTTCACCACCAACAGTAGACTGAATAGACCAAAATGTAATGCCACTGCAATGTAATGTAACGTCAAACAAAAGCATGCCCCAACATTAACAGACAACTTGGGTAACTGACTATAGTCACATGTCCTTTGATTGAAAGTTCTTCTGTGAAATGCAGGTAACTACACTATCAGTAGAAGACGAGGCAGGCTGAAGGAAAGCAACACCACAAATGTAAATTATCATACTGTAAATGTGAATAGTTATTAGTGATAATATGAATATCACAAATGATATATCAGACACTTGTTTAGTGAGTATCTGAGAGTGAGTATCTGAGAGTCAGTCTGTAGCAGTCAAACTAAGCTCTGGAGTCTGCTGCTTACTCCTCTGACATTGAACTCATCAAACATGGACCTTGCCTCGGCTGTGATAAGGACTAGTGTGGCATGAAAGATGATTATACAAAAAATAAGTCAAAGCAAGAGATAACAAGGAATATCTTATCTCTTTGTTCACTCAGCCACCACGTAACGCTTGCGGTAAACTGCTGGTGCAAATTATTTCCGGCTGTTTTTATAGTAACTGACAAGCCAGGACAGGCTATTGGGAGCACCGGGAGATTTCCCCAAGGCCTGGCCAGCTGACTGGCCTGGAGTGTCAGACCATTGTTAAAAACACAAAATGAGATGGAATGATCTCAAGCGTCATCAAAACACGCTTGGTTGCACACAAGCGTACACATCAACACAAAGTACAGTCGTGGCCGAGCAAGGGACAGCTCAGGTAAATAAGTAATCAAGTAATAAATGCTATCAACACTTAATCATGTTCTGTAGGAATGCATTAAAAAAATAAAAACCTAATAGTCTCCTCTGTCATGTGAAGGTAAGCCTGTCACTCAGAGCTACCAGAACTCCTTAATTATGGAAGTGCAACTGACTACCTCTTATTTGGTTGTTTTACTATTTTGGAGGTATTATGAAGAATACGTTACTGGGATAATCAGTAAACAGAGAAAATATTTCAGCAAAACGTACAGTAGCTATACATTGACTGTTATTAGTGTGTGGAGATTGGCCTGGACTGATGTTGGATTCCCGGCCTGACGTTTTATTCCGGTCCGCCGCTGGTAACAGAGGTTGTTGAAGGATTCACTTCAGAGCCATTCCTATCATGTTACTCGCTTATTTTCACCTGGAAAGAACTATTTATACTGCCAGGGTGTTTTTCTGTAGCCGTAATGCTGCCAGACCGCCTGACCGCACAAGACTGAATCCCTGCTTCAGTGGCTGTGAAAATAAAAAGCACACAAATTCTTGTTTCCGGGTCAGCGCCTCAAACATGCTTAACAACTGCGAACTGGCTCTCTGGCTTTAGCAGTCACTTTTAGCTGATGAAATATTAATTCACCTTGGGAAGTACACTCCAGCACATATACGATGAGGTATATTGTGTATTTATACTTAAACCGGCTGCCGGCAGACAAAGCAGATCTCATCAAAGTCTCAGGCTGTGCTGATATTCTTATTACTGCCTTTTGGGCTGTTGTTTTTGTCCCGTGTTTATAAGATTAAAATGATTACCGGGCCACAAGTTGGTGCCGGAGGTTTTTTAAGAGCCCAACAATTCAAGGTCACGGACAGATTTTTTTCTTCTTCCTTGGTTTCTGCTCAGGTGTACCAGAGGTTTTATTTTCTCCAGCGTGTTTTATTGCGTGTGTGAAGATTAGACTGATTTGAGGCCAGGAGTTACCCAGATGGCTGAACAGCAGGCCCTTCTGGAGAGGCCGATAGAAGCAGCTGCTCACCCTGATAGTGAAAATGTAACACACACACACACATACACAGCTTAATCCCCTCTCAAATGTGATGCTGAATTATAGTGCAGATAAATAAATATATGTAAGCAGCCTGTCATCAATCTGATTTGCTCTCCCTTTCTGGCAGGAATATTACATTTGTAACAGCAGAGTTACTGTGGTTTGACATTTGCTATATTCAGCGTCCCAACGGATCAATTTTAACCAAAGTCACGGTGGAATTAGGGAACTAGATTGAGAAAACACTGTAACAAACCTCATGGCAATCCTTCCGACACTTAACGCGATATTTCGCAAAAAAACTAAAATGTCAACCTCAAAGTGGCGCTAGGGGAAATTTCATCGGATCACTAAAGTCGGTACGATTTATCATCTAGGCACCATGAAATGTCATGACAATCCATTCATTAGTGCAAAAATATTTTAGTCTGGACCAAAGTTGTGGACCAATCGACAGCTGAGTTATCAAACCAATGACATTATTCGCATCGTTTTATTTTTATTCCTCTTTCTGACAACACACATCTCTTTCTTCCCTGCCAGATGTTTCAACGAGGAGAGCTGCCTGTCCCTCAAGCAGCTGGAAGGATACCTGGTGGTTCTTCAGCCTGATGCCCCTCAGATCTCTCTCTCTGGGGTCGGCCCTCATCTGGCTCGCCCTGCCCCTGAGTTTGAAGGTCCCCGTGGTGTCCCCCTTTTCCCTGAGCTCCGGATTGTCTGTTCCTTGTCTCATGCTGTCAACACGGCTGCACAGGGGATGGAGGGTGGAGGTGAGTCACACATTCAGTAACCCCATTGCCTGATCAATGTTTTTTTTAGCTTGTCTATATATTTGAATATGGAAATTAGTTGAAGAGACCATCTGTGGTCTGCATCCTTTGTTTCTTAACCTGGGGTAACGATGTTGTCATTTGTCTCCTTTCCACTGTCTCTTAGCTCTGATGTCCGACGCCGTGGCTCACACTTTGGACGGCTGTGAGGTCCAACCACTGGGGGAGGAGCTAAACCCAGAGAGGGAGGAGCTTCTGGTGGACATGGATGTTGTGCGAGAGAGGGGACTGGAAATCATCAATACTACTGCTTATATTGCCATCACAGGTACGGTGCATGAAAACTGTTTGCACACTTTAAAACTGTGATAGAAAACAAATGTTTCCTTTTCTGTTTTCTGTCTGTTTTTAACAAGGGAAGCATCACTGACATTAAAAATATCTTGTCCTGGCCAAGATAGGCAGAAAAACAATGAGTTACAGATAAACAGCATGAAATTCAATAAAATCGGAATTAAATAGTCTGTTTATGTCTCTCTTTTTTAAAGCCTGTGAAGTATTTCTCTATAACATCAAAGATTCATTACTAAATTAACAAAAAATAAGTTAATGTTAGTTAACATTAAATTAATAAACTTTTTTAGTTTCCAGTCAAAAACAATGTGCCTCATCAGGACTGTGTGGGTGTGGTTTTATCAGAATTAATTAACAGACAGAAGCAGACAGCCCTGTCGTCACATTTGATTCAGATATTGCTATATCCTGATTGGTCAACAGAAATATGTGACGAGTCCAAGGAGTCCTGCTCAGTTCAAACAGTAAGAACAACACAAAATACAGAAAATCAATGATTTTAAATAACCGGAACTTTGGAAGAAAATGTTGATAAGACACAAAATACGCTTATTTTAAAGGGCCTTTAAAACTTCCACACTCAGTTCTTTGAAATTCAGTATGATAGATTCTCAATGACTTAAAAATGTTAAATTAAAAGTCATCCATCCTATACAGCTAGCCCCAGCTGTCAATAAGTAGCTGCAGACTTTTCTCTCCCCCTCTTTCTCTCTAGTTATCGTCTCAGTATTGACTCCCTGTCTTCTTTTTTTGGTTCTGTCCTTTTTTATTTCTGCGCTCCCTCCAGGTGCCGAATCCATCTCTGTTTACGAGGACGTCCTTCGCTCAGTCCGCTACCGACTGGCCAAAGGCTCAGCCCGCTTTGAGAGGCGGTTCCGCCTGTCCTGCTCTGAGATGAATGGCAGATACACCAGCAATGAATTGACTCTGGAGGTGAGAGGAAACATCATTCACGAAACAGCTCTGGTCCTGACATGAAGATAAACATATATTTTGGATATGAGCACGGAATTTCAGTCTATATAGTATGTATGAAATCTAGAAACTGGACCTGAGATTATTGGAATTATGTGAAAAGAGCCATGCGAATTGTTTAAACACAGTTTAGCCGCATAGCCAGTGAGGTCATTCTTTCTTCTTCTGTGTTTTCTCCTCCTTCCTTTAGGTGAACTTCCTCCACTCTCTGGACAGTCTGTATCACCCATCCCACCTGCTGGCATCCCAGCAGCAGTTTCTCCATCCGTCCCATCACGCTGGAGAGCTGAGTGGACACACTCTCCCAAATCCACACCGCAACTCAGGTGACATTTCCCTCTCATCTGTTGTTCCTGTCCCGTAACATTTATTATTAGAGCACCTTTCTAGAACAGATGTCACAAAGTGCTTCACAAAAAAGACAGAAGAAATATATAAAATAAGTGTGATGGATAAGGGGAACCACATGGCCGCAGTGTCTGTGGTTTGATTACCGACCGGAGACCTTTGTTGTATGTCATGCCCCCCAGCAGCACACAAACAAATCTAAAAAGAAAGAGGAATAGAGAAATGAATTAGCTATATGTCTTGAGCTGCTTTTTAAATGTGTTTACAGTGTTCATAGATCTTAAGGAAGCCTGTGGCCTCTAGTAGCACTATGGAGCTGTTTTGGGGGTCACCGCACACAGATGATGTGTTACACCGTCCTACCGTTGGTGTCACACTATTGCACTGATGCAACAGGTGCCTGTAATATTTCAATACTACGCTGCAATGTGCCGGGAAAGACCAGGAAGAAGTTGACAGCAAGCTCAACTTCTTATATGGATAAATATGGAAGTAAATAATTCTGGACTGAATACTTAATACTATATAATATATTTGTTTATTTTTCAAGAAAACTTCAAGTCCATCGAGAGAGAATTTCAAAGTTTAAGAGCCACAACCGCAAAGGCACAGGAACAACCAACACACCTTAATCAACAGACCCCAAATACCTTTAATGCAGGACTGTGAGTGACCATGCAGAGCTCTAAAAGTTATCACAGGACTCTTAAATTTGATTCTGAATTTGATGTGGAGCCAGTGTAAAGACCAGCCTGCACTGCAAACCTCTGCTGTTTCATATGTGCAATAATTATAGCTACACAGCAGATTGGATTATCAAACTGAATCATGTTGCCTTCATGGTCTGACACCCCAGCAAATGTTAGGTTTTAAAGTTGCCTATAAAGAGATGGTTAGTTTGCATAATTGCTCTATTTTTCATACTTTCATACTCACAGTGGGGCACATTTTTGAATTGCATTCAGTAACTGGGTCAAAGTGCCTTTAAATTTTAAATAGAGATGAAAAAGGGTGTGAAGGCTTCTTGTGAACTAAGAACAATTAGGGAGGATTCACTTAATTTCATCTATTAATGCTGATGACGTAAATCCTAAAAAATGGTCACAAATATATTATTTAATAAATAAATAAAAAGGCTGAGTGATTACACAAACTGCACTAAATAGTGCGCATGTTGGGGACTGTTTTTCAACCGTGGATTAGTACAGAGTTGTTCCTCTTGTGGGACTGTGCAACAATAGGATGGAGTATATAAGATTGGCTGAAATAAACCACAGTACCCACATTCGTCACAGGGAAGGAACATGTTGGCCACTGCAACAGCGTGGCTCTCTCATGTGTTTTTGATAGTTGTTGGACAAAACCAGAGCTCTATGGCACAGAGAAGTCAATAATAAGAATAATAGAGAATATCACCAGACATTATCACACATAATCATCACTGTTTTTTTTTGTGTTTTTACAGTGGTGCCAGGAGCAGCCACCGTCATCATAATGGTGTGTGTGGGCTTCTTGGTTGTCATGGTGATCCTCGGTGTGTTCCGAATTCGCTCTATCCATCGCCGTGGTGAAGGTGCCAGGGGCGGGGCTAAGGAGGGTAGCAGCCAATGGGATGACTCTGCCCTCACCATCATCGTCAACCCTATGGAGGTAAAAACTAGAGAAGTTATTGATGTTGAATTATCTGATCACAATAAATGACCACCCCTATGAAGCACCTGTCTTCATCCACACGTCACTCTTTCCCTCAGTCCTATGAGTCCCGTATGGGCATCTCTGCTGACACGGAGGGGGAGGCGGAGGAGGAGGAGGAGGTAGCGGAGTCACCCGACGACGCCAGCGACGACCAGCGAATCATCATCAAGAAGGAGGGGAGGGACGGCAATGCTCGTCGCTACTGATCCACATGTGTCTCTGCACCAGTTGTCATGGAAACCACAAACCGGCTCACCAGTCACACACTCCAACACTTTTAATATCAACGACTGCTGACACCACTAGTATAAGGAATGTATGCTTACAAACACGACGCACAACACAGTCACTGTTATACTCTTGACACTCAACGCCATATGTGACCTATAGCCAACAACGGGCAGTTGTTCTCCACTTAAATGTTCTATGGCACAATGTATACAGTTAATGTAATTTAACCGCCTGAGCAAAACCCACCAAAATTGTATGTGGTGTACCAGTTCTAAATCACAAGGTGGTAATGTGTCTGTATAGTGTAATACTGGTTGAATGAGACTACCTTTATTTAAAAAAAACAAAAAACAGATTGTATTCTATCTTTTGTTATTGAACACAGAATGAAATCTTTACAAAATGAAAACTGGAACAATCCGCAACATGTCGGCCTTGAAAAGATCTGTAGGCAAAGACACAAAGCCTTGATCCCGACATGTCTCTGCACTCCCTTATTAGACAGACTCGAGGAGTCTGTGCACAAGCTCTTTTCTCCCTCGTTGCATCCTCTCTTGACACATTCCGCGACCACCGTTAACCACAGAGTGAAGACAGTGAGGTCAGACATTACGGTCACTCTCCAACTTATTCAGAAAACGGTAAAAAACCCACTACACTTGCAGGTATTTTTCTTTTGGTATTGTGACTACTTTAGTGCTTCAGCTCCCGACTATATGTTATGTGGTGCTGATGATAATATAAGAAGAATTTGAGGACTGTCAACGATAAACCTCATCCTTTCCACTAGTTGGTAGTTTCAGCCTGTGCCACTAAATGATAAAATGTCACCATCTACAATAAACGTGGTGCAACCTGACCTCTGACCCCTCCCCTTCACAGTGACCGCTGGAATGTCTCTAACTCACTCACTCACTGCACACTGCTATTACAATAACTGCAAGACGTCACATGCAATCACACACAAAAACACACATGCACACTCCATAACGCTACCCCTGCTGTTTCCAGAATGTCAGCTCAGCTTGGGCAGTTTTGATTGTAATGAATTCTCTGTACATACGATGATGACTATTATGATATTATTGTTATTACTATTATTATTGCAGCCACTCTTTTTCTGCACACTCTGAGAGGGAGCAGATTATTAATTTAGTTTTTTTTTCACCATTTGAATAGTCACCTTACAGCATCAGTATAATAATAATAATAATAATAGTAGTAGTGATAAGGATGATAATCCCTGGCTTGATGAGTGTCTCTTAATTTGTGTGTAATATTGTTGTAATTTAAGAACTTGTCAATATCTGAATCACAGAAAAAGGAGGGCACATTGTTGTGATACTTAGATACGTCTCACTTGTTTCATCTTTCACATTTGCAGGTAATTTTTTCACATTTCAAAACCTTTTTTTTTTTTTCTTCTTTTTTTTCACTCCATGCAATATTTGGTTCAATGAATGTACAACCGTGTGCTTCTCCTCACCTTCCCCCCTGCTCCCCCTGCCTTTATCCTTCACCTCTCCCTCTGTGTCTCTTGCTGTCTGTCTGTGTGTGCAGTGCTAAACCTGTCAGTAAATAAATCCTGTCGTTTTTGAGTGTAATGTTAAGAAGGAATAAACATTGCATTGATTAATAACTTATATTATTACTATGTTACTATTGGAACATTACCTGTAATTATTGATACAATGATGACATGGATTATGCTGACTAATTGTTATTGAGAACTGTCAGAAAACATTACAAAATTCATAATAAAAACATTATATGACGTCTCCACGAGAGAGCTTTCTTGTTACAGCGGCGTTCTCACTGAAATAACTGGGATGTTGGAAAACAGTATTTTAAAAGTGAGGTCATATATGAAAAGTAACTTCGAAGAATCACGTTTAATTTTTAGGTGTACAATATTCTGATATTTTATCATGATTAGGCCTATAACCAATTTCATTCAAATGTCATAACAACCTCACTGTCTATGCTAGTCTATTACAACATACATATACTTATATGTATATACAGTACCAAATGTACAGTGGTGGACTGCAACTTAGTACATTAACTCAGTTACTGCACCTCTAAAAAGTTACGTAAAACTTTACTTAAGTATTTCTATTTTAATTATTTTACCTACATTTTAGTAGGAAACATTGTACGTTTTATTCCACTACATTTATCTGACTGCTGGAGTAGTTCCTTTTCAGTTTATGATACAAAACATGCCATTTTGCATGAGCACTTCCTACACTTGATAAGTACATGTTGCTAATGTTACTTTTAAACTTTTATTTAGGTAAATATCTTCATGCAGGACTTTTACTTGTAACTTGCTCTTTACTAAAAGTATCTGACTACTCCTTCCACCACTGCAAGACAAAGATACACACACACACACACATTGTATGAGAAAGTATAGAAATTATTGTTTTTTTACTGCGAACTTTACGTATTTTCCCACCTTTTGCACCTGACTTGCTGGACTTTGATCTTGTACGCAATTTTCTTTTTTCCGTAAAACTGTTAACCTGTAGTAGACGGATTCACTCTCCGTCCGTTCCGCTAACTTACGTTCTATTGTTATTTTTCAATCCACGACATCTTCTTACGTAAAACCGTTTGAGAATACAAAGCCAGCGTAACTGTACGCGACACTCCAAGCGATCGGTGAGGGGTTTTGTGGGTCATGGAGGAGGAAGGTAAATAAAAGAGCAGCGCTAATAACACGGTGGCTGATTTCAGACGGTTACCGGCAGGTTGGACACTGCGGCAGCTTTTGTTCTGATACGGTAGTACAATCAGACGGAGAGGACTTACCGGAGAGGAGGGACTGTCGCTTCGGCTTCAGCAGCAGCTCTCGGCGGTGAGATGAACATCATGCTACCCGTCTATTGATGCCTCTCTGGCTACATACAACAGGAATGATCTCTGCACTGGCCCTACAGTAGCTAGCTAGTGCCATGTACTAACGCTAGCCACACTAGCTTTTGTTGAGAGCCAAACGGGTCGTTAATTCTTGAAATGTTCCTCGTTTGACTTGCTTTTTAATGAGCAGCACGTTGGCTACTTTAGAAGAGACGCGTTGAGTTACGTTTACCAAGCTAACGTTGCTGTTTCTGGCAGAACCAAACAGTTAGCTTCTGGCAAAACAGTGCTATCAGTGCTCCCGGTCACTTAACTCATTGACACATGCCAGCAGTTTGACAGTTAAAGCACCTGAATGCTGGCAGCTTTTTAGCTCTGCACATCTAAATCTTTTTCTATGACACAATCTTCTTCCACAGTTAATGTACCCAGTAGGTTTATGGCGTGTAACAGTTATACGAGCAAGTAAACAGGTGTCACGGTGTCCTATCTGTGATAGTGTGTGTATTAATATCTTTGTCTAATCCTCTTACTTTGGCCCTAATCATCATACAGCATCTGTTTGAATCAGGAGGGATAATATATCCTTGAATCTATTGTCTCTAGACTATAAGAGTGATGGGCTGTCCACCTGTAGAACGTGTGTAATATGTTCTGTAGTGTTTTTAGGGGAACTCTGCTACAGTACAACAGAGTTGAGTGGAGCAGACGAGGCATTGCATTTCTATTCCTGACAGTTCATTATGGAAATGATAACTATTACGTATCCCTCCAGGGGGGTTAGAGAAGTTGAGTAGGCCAGCATGTGCAACAGTTTGTCAGCTGTTCATCCCTGGGCCTGTATATGTAGGTCAGTTATTTGAGCTGCTGAGTTTCCTCATGGACCACAGTGATGTTCAGTATTTGCGGGACTAAGTCATTGCAATAAGGATTTTTCTTTCATCATTTTGCTTTTGGAGGATCGGGTGAGTGATCATCAGATATATGAGGACCAACCAGGACCTAATATCTATGATATTGATGCTGTGACATGATACCAGGGCTAGACTGTGGGTATCCTTTTTTTTTATTTTTTTTTATACTAGTCCCCAAACGATACCCAGAGTTTTCGTACTAATGGGTAAATATCAAGTGATTTGTTTAGTACCCTACTTGGATACATAAGCAGGGTTTTCTACAAAACTCTTCATCTCATTTAACAAAATAAGCCACATTTCTCAAATGGTAAATGTTGCCTTGACAAAACTGCACAAGAATCTTGCCTAAATAAAATAGTCTGACATTTTCAACATTTTTATTTAAATCAGGAAATATCTCAACAAAGAATAAGTTGACCAGATGACCAGACTTTCAGCTTTTTGATATTCAGTACCGTGGACATATCTTATTATTTGTAAAATATCCAGCCCTTTACAATACTAATATTAGTATGTGGATTTGCTAAGAACAGCATGGTGATATTTCTTTAAATGCAGTGTTTTTATCGTTGTAAAGACTTCAAGGCATTTGAAAGCTAAAATTCTCTGAACTTAACAGACTAACTGAGTGAAATATGCGGCCTGTGCCTGCCGGGCCGTTATACCCACATTATTAATGGTTCACTTTAAGCCAGGAAATGACACGGAAAAAACAGCAGATGGAGCTTGACATGAGGCTATCTGTGCAGTGTGGACACCCTCAAGAGTTCACCTTGCTTGGCCTGTCAGCCCTTAAAGGGTTTGAGTCGGTACACAACAGTAATAAGGATTACCTGCACTAAGTGCATATAATGTTTTTTTTTAGTGCTGAATTTAAACATGATCAGTCTTTCAAAGTTGAATATTTTAAAAACCAAAACCTTTCATGTTGACAGGGGAATTGTACAGAGGTGACTGTCTGTGCAGAATACATCCTTCTGTTTTTATGTTATTTGTAGTTGGGCGCCTGAACAGTTGGCTTTATTTGGAATTTAAATCTAATATCATACAGTTGACCTTTTTGGGGATTTTCTTGAATTTATCATCACATATATTGAGTGATCAAATGCTGTGCTTTAGTGTGACTGTGAACAGAAAGCCTTTTTTGTCATATGATGAGATTTACTATAGTAATAGTCTGATGCCTAAAATCACATGATGCCATTAAGTTTCATGATCACAGACTGACTTCAGCGCAGTTCTCCAAAACAAATATTGAGTTAATGCATCTATTCACTCTCCTCTCAGTTCTCAGGTGGTCTTATTGGGTTTGCCTCGTCCTTGTGTTGCCATGGCGATGCGGGAGTTGGTGGAGGCAGAATGTGGGGGAGCCAATCCCCTCATGAAGTTGACCAGTCACATGACCAAGGAAGGGGGGGCTTGGCGGCACCGCTCCACACCTGCAGTGAGTAATGTGTAGACATCAATTAGTAGTTCAAAAAGCTAAATAACTTCCTACAAAGTGCACATACATACATGTCAGTCTTATCAAGAACGTGCTGCTTGGCAACAGGCACTAGTTGTTCTGTTACATCATTTCTTCCATAATTTCTTCTCAGATTCCCCCCACTGCCATTGAAATTGCAACTGAAGAAGAGGTCAGTGCTTATGTTCCTTTCCATATTCAGCATATTGTGTTGACTGTGATACGGTTAACGCTGCCCACTCTAAAGCATTTTCAGGTGTGTCGCTCTGTAAACTGGGTGACACATCTTAATAGAAAGTAGTCTAATCTTCATTCGCTTCAGTAACATGCTTTTCTTTTCGCTCCAGCTGGTGAATGAGTTCCTTCAGGCTCCCCCACGACCGCCACACACATTTGACATGGGCCAGCTGTTGGAGGAAATGCAGCAGATCGACCAGGAGAGCTACAGACAAGCTCCACAGAGAGGTACCCTGCTTCATTATCATCTATTTTACATTACAGTTTCTTTTTTTTTTCTTTAGTGTTTCTATGACTTAGACTTAAGTCTGCACACAAACTGTTTTCAGCATTTTAAGCATCACGTATGTCCATGTCACAGCTCCAGACGTGGCAGCGTTGGCCCTCTCGGGTGACTGGACAGCCGAGTTCCTCTCAGGTCCTGACTCTGCCTCAGCGCCGGGGCTCACCGCTCTTGGTGATGCAGCAGATGCTGATTGGACGAGAGAATTTATCGCAGAGGCTGCAGGTAGCTTGGGTTTGTTATAGTTGCTCTTTCTTGACGCACTTCACCTGAGTCATATGTCATCAGTTTTTACTGACATCAGAGCAAACTTGCCCTGGATAAAATCCTTGCGTTACATTGTATGTACTTTTTACAATGTGCCTGTGTTTTGTCCTTTTATTTATTTATTTATTTATTTGTTTTCTGCGCTCCAGATCCTGGACGCTGGGCCGAGGAGTATCTGGAGCAGTCGGAGGAGAAGTTGTGGCTGGGAGACCTGGGAGACCTGGGAGACAAGGAGAACGAATGGTTAGAACCAGGGACGGGGGGGGGGGGGCTTGATTTTGTTCCAGCCTACACATGCAGAATAAAATACAATGGTTTCTTCTTATCTTATGTTACTTATAGTATAATATTAACGGTTCTTTGTTGTTGATCTGACAGGACAAAGGAGTATCAACCAGGAGAGGAGCTGAGGCAGACAGCCAATGAGCTCGTCTCAAAGATTGATGACCCCAAGTTACAAAACACAGAGGTGAGCAGTGACTTAATCTGTACAGCAATTGGATCCGTTTTATACCATGTGTCATTCCTTTTTACATATCTATCACCATATCCTTTCTCTTCTTCGTCAACGTTTTTGTAAAGTAGTTCCTTGGGAGCATTGGTAATGTTGATGACTTCAGTTTTATTGGGGGTTTTCAGGGTTGTTTTCTTAGTTTGGAAAGAAAATTGTTGGTTTGGGAATAAACTAGCATTCTATTAGTATAAACCTGACCAACAAGTAATGGTAAATGCTTTTTTTTGTTGTAATTTTTATTTATAATTTTTTGTTGTTGTGTAGTTCCTGCAATTCATTAGGCAAATTGGCGAGGGAAGTGTGACAGTGGAGAGCAGAACAGACAAACAGCTCAGAGATAAAGCTCAGGCCGAGGAGGCTCAGAACTGGGCCTCCAACCTCAACCAGGTACGAGTCACTGCCCACTGAGGAGGGGGTGGTTGCAACTGGGAATACATTGGGGAAGCACATTGGTTCACTTTTGCACAGTATAGGCTGTCTTGTGACTCATCACCCCAGCATCTGATGCAGAGTAACATTTTCCACAAATGTAACCAAAAGCAGCCACTAAAATCCCTGTAATATGAAGCTCAAGGCTGCGCAGCATTGCAGATGGAATTTGTTCAGCAAACTGAAGACTCTTATGACTATCTGCTTCTCTTCTTATGTATTCAGTTTGTAATGTGTACATGGTTATTCCCATGTTGACTTAGTTTTCCAACAGTTCTTGAGTTAAGTGATTACTTTGACTTTATTCAGAAAAAAGCTGATGCCAGATTTTGGATTTTAACTAGATTCTATCCTGAAATCACAACCCTATAGAAGTCCATTTCTGCCAAGAAAAGAAAAAATAGATCAGAAGTTAGATATGAAAAAATCAAACTGTGACTCACTATTTCATCATCTTATCTCATAATTTTGACTTAGAAACTCAAAAGGTTTACTTATCTTTGAAAAAGTCAATATTTTGAGATAGTAAATCTATATTTTGACTTTTTATTTAATAGGTCAACATTTTATTTTATCATGCCTAACTTCTCATCTTTTTTTTTCCTCTTATCCAGTCGGGAATGGGCTTCCATATTATAATGTGCATGTGTAGCTCTCAGTCCTGTTTTTGATGAATATATGTTCACCATGGCTTCATTGTACTTAATTGCCCTCTAACTTTGACTTGTACTTTTCACATTTTTTGACCTGACTTCGATCACTCGGCTTGCCATTCCCCCAATTAAAACCCACCATTCATCTACTACTCCTACTACTTAAAATTACTCCTACTCCGCCCACCCCTCCAACAACAAACCTCCTCACCAACTGCTCCCTCCTCAAAACATTGTCCCATACTCCCCCGCCACCCCTCCTCGCCTCCCGCCATAGTTTCTGACGGAGACGCAGGGAGGGAGTCTTCCCTTGGAACCCCCAGAGAGGAATGAGAAGATTGAGAAAGTTAAAGCTAAACAAGCAGAGCAGTGGGCCAAGGTCGTCAGGCAGGTAGGACCTCTGTGGTCTTGGCAGCGATAGGTCTTTTATTTTTAGCTGTAGTCATTGCTATATTTAAGCTTTGCTACTAGTGCTGTACTTGAATTTTTTCATACACATAAACGGTAAGATACACTCAGAATTTAATTATTTTGCTGATGGTGAGTGCATTTTCTATCTGATTTAAAAAAAAAAAAATCAGGAGCTAATCGGGAATAAATATAAGACAGGAGTAGAACATAATTAGCTTTTTTTCTGTATTGTTTCTTCTTTCATCTTTTCCTCCTTTTTCATTCGCTTGCCTCTATATTTTTCCTGTTTTTTAACATCCCCATCCTCAGCTCCAATAACAATTTTCATAGCCAGCCCGTGCTGACTGAAGTCAATCAATGTCATTGCTGTTCAGGTGTCAGAGGAGTCGGCTGAGGCATGGGTAGATCAGTTCGCCGCATCAGGACCGGATTTCCAAGAAGCTAAAGCTGCAGTGGAGGTGAGAAGAAAATCAATATAAAAAAAAAAAAAGGATATTAATTGGGATAACGTAGAGGTGAAAGCACACTGTGTCTTGGAAGATTGAAGTTGGAGAATGGAAAACTTGCCTAAACAATTAGCATTAATATGCCCTTGATAAAGTAACTTAATGCTGTTTGAGAAAAGAAAACACGGTCTACAAAACACCATCAATACACTCATCTGCCCGTGAAAAAAAAGCAAAGGTCAGAAATGTCTATAACACAGGCTGATATATGATGCGAGGAGACTGTGAAGTAATGATGTGTGTCTGTCATTTTGTCAGAGTGATGTGGATTTCTGGGAGAAGCTGCAGCAGGAGTGGGAGGAGATGGCAAAGAGGGATGCTGAGAGCCATCCCTGGCTGTCTGACTTCGATCAGCTACTCAGCAGTTCCTATGACAAGGTAGCTGTCAACCTGCTCAGAACAGGCATCTGCTGAGAAATACCATCTCTTTACATGGTCGAGGATTTCAGCATTTTTTATGCCCATGCAGCTTTGCTTGATGTTTAAAAGTACTCGACAGTTCGTGTACCTGCTTCTGCGTGGTCCACCACGTAGAAATACTCTGAGCAGCCTCCATGTTTTCCTTGTGTTTGTCCAAGGGGTATCAGTTCGAAGAGGACAACCCCTACTTATCGCACCCAGATCCTTTGTCAGAGGGAGTGAAGAGGATGGAGGCAGGGGATATCCCGGGTGCTGTACGGTTCTTTGAGAGTGCTGTACAGAGAGAACCAGACAACCAGCTGGTGAGGCTCTTTCCGCATGTTTGTCTTTGATCACCCGCTTAGTAATAAATGTAAAAACAGCCCAAAGAGTCTCCTCACAACTGGTTATTTCACTCCTGTTTGAAGGCAGTTGTAATGATGCTGTGGTGTGTGTACATCTCTTTTCATTCATTTGCAGGCTTGGCAATATCTGGGAACCTGTCAGGCAGAGAATGAGCAGGAATTTGCTGCCATCAGCGCCCTCCACAGGTCGGGAACCAAACTAGCAAAATGCTAGTATAAACCGTCCCCTCCGATGCAACACGGATGCACTGTATTTAATAACGCCTCACAACATATGCCGTGTCACCCGTTTTCTTTGTAGACGTTTGGAAATTGTAAATGTTATGATACTCTATATTATTATCTATATCAGAATTAGCCCAGATTCTCTTGTTTGTAGCATAATAATGAGTGCAGTGGCTGTAGGATCAAGCTCCTTTTCTGCTGTTTCTTTTAAAGTAAACGTCCAAGACAAAATTCAAGTAGTTGGTTAAAAAGCACCTTTTACCTTTATAGGACTCTGTAGCAATCTTCCAGCTCAGGTTTTTTTTGTCTGTAGCCACCATTTTTTCCAGATCTAAATTAATTGTAAAGTTTGACGGCATTAATCAAGTATTTAATAGTTTGTAACATCTCAACTAAAAAAAGATAATGTTATTCCTTATGACTTTATTTCCTCTTCCCTTTGCCTTTCGTCTTTAATTAGATGTATAGAGCTGAAGAATGACAACCTGACTGCTCTGATGGCGTTGGCAGTCAGTTTCACCAACGAATCGCTGCACAGGCAGGCCTGTGAGACTCTCCGTGATTGGCTGAAGCACAATCCAAAATACCGTTCTGTGTGGGAGCAGAATGAGCGTGAACGCCAACAGGATGGTGCCAGAGAAAAGGAGAAGGAGAGGGAAAGGTTCGGGTCACTGCTGCCAGAGTGAGTATCGCACACATGTGGGTTTCAGATTTGATTATAGGTTTAAAACAGAACATGATCCAGCATCCAGTAACTCTAAAAGGTTTGTAATATAGTGTATCTACTTCTTCTGATTCTCTCTCCATTTGCCCCTTTCTTTTTGTTTTTCCTGCACAGATCTTTGTTTACTGACGTCCAGTCCCTGTTCCTGCATGCAGCCAACTCTGACCCCGCCCAGGTGGACCCCCAGCTGCAGTGTGGCCTGGGAGTTCTCTTCAACCTCAGCGGGGAATACGACAAGGCGGTGGACTGTTTCAGCGCTGCTCTCTCCGTCACTCCGCAGGTCAGTGTTGAAGCTAGTGCTGAGATCCTAACGTCTGTCTACACACTCGATGCTCCGTATGTTTCTAAACTCTTTTCGTCTCCGTCAGGACTACCTGCTGTGGAATAAGTTGGGTGCCACACTGGCCAATGGAAGCCGCTCAGAGGAGGCAGTGGCCGCCTACAGGAGAGCTCTGGAGCTGCAGCCTGGTTTCGTCCGCAGTCGCTACAACTTGGGAATCAGCTGTGTTAACCTGGGAGCACACAGGTGAGAGAGGAAGTCTTTGGTTTGTTGATGTGGAGGAAAAAAAAGTGTCACTTTTTAGATTTAAAAGGGATATTTCTTTGGTTGCAGTTACCACATTTACGTAAACTGCTTACTGTTAAATTAGACTGATTCCGTTAATGATTTGAAGTGTGAACACACATTTCTGTAGTAATAATAATAATAAACAAACTAAAAACATAAATGGAAGGCTTTCCCAAACACAAGCTAATAAAAAGGATGTATTTGTTTGCAGGCAACAACACAGTGTGTTAAAGGAGAAAAAAAATCACTTTTCAGGTTTAACAAAATCACCTTTTTTACACAATCATGGATGAGGTATAAATTCAGTACTAGTAAATCATTTCTGTTGACTTGATGTGCGTTCTTCTTTCTTTCATCATCTTTAATATTACACCTA
Organism: Nannoperca australis; assembly: GCA_036023655.1. Lineage (NCBI taxonomy): Eukaryota > Metazoa > Chordata > Actinopteri > Centrarchiformes > Percichthyidae > Nannoperca > Nannoperca australis. The sequence continues at coordinate 23,002 of JAVQJD010057155.1, forward strand.
ACAACCCCTGATGCAATGCAATAGCTTTTACTTCCACTAGATGGCAACAGCAGTTTTCCAAAATACATTCAGCTTTTGTTGATTTAACGTTATAGACATTTTGAAAGCAGCCGTTTCTAGTGCTTTTAAATTATATTGCATATTATGGAGTGTTGTGTTCCTAATATGTTTTCCACCCCATTTATATATCACAGGGTAGATAAAAAAAAAAACATGTCAGCTCTTTCAGAAAAATATCTTAATTCGATTGTTGTATTTGAATATTACATATTATATATTATTTTACTGCCACTGTTATCTTATTGGAGTCAAGGTAGATAGAAAAGCGGTATTCATTTATTTTGATTAACAACAGTAAGTCATATAAATGTAGTCAAGTTTAATCTAGCTAAAATGTATTGTTGTCCTGTCCTGCTTTATTTCTCCTTCGTCCTCAGAGAGGCAGTGGAGCACTTCCTCGAAGCTCTGTCTCTACAACGTCAGGCCGCCGGGGACGGAGCGAGAGCTGCGAGGGGGCCTGGAGGTGCCGCAGCCACCATGATGTCCGACAACATCTGGTCCACCCTGCGCATGGCTCTCAGCATGATGGGCGAGAGCTCCCTGTACGCTGCTGCTGACCGTCGGGACTTGGACACGTTGCTGGCTCACTTCTGCCAGAGAGAGGTGGACGGTGGGACCGAATGAAGACCAGCCGGGGGGGGGCTTGTTGAGTGCGAGTGCGTTTCGCTGGGAGGTAAATGTTTGGGTGACTGAATGAAGCGGAGAAGAATCAGAGTGGTAACGGTTTCAGAGAAATTGAGGAGGAAGACACTGTGAATTATCCGCCATTCTAGAGACATCACCTTGTAGTCGTGCGCTTATATGACTTGTATCAAATATTGCAGTATTAGTCTCTACCTGGAAGATGCAGCCGGCAGTAATACAGTCCCGTCACTGTAATTTACATGTTTGACGGTCCTCGCATTCCCTCCTACTCTGTTGATCTGGAGACCTGGGTTTAATGAAATATCACTTTTGTTGATTTTCAATTTGTTCTTCATTAAGAAAGTAAATGATGAAGAATGAGTGAATCCGTTCTGTATTTAGTAATCAGCAACGTGGACAGTTGTTTATCATGACGCTCAGTGATCTCTCTGTGATCTTTCTTATGAGCAGGTTATAGGTTGAACTGTATACTCACTACGATGATTAAAAGGTACAATATTGCTGTGACATTGAAAAGAGTACTGCTGTTTATCAAAGGAGAAAGATTAGGCCAGTGCAGAGTACCAACACTAATCAATTTTTACTTCATTGATTACAAAGAAAATGTAATTATCAGCCAGGATGATGAACTGACAACCAGCGGGACTGTTACTATTATGATATGGTGTGTGTGTGTGTGTGTGTGTGTGTACAGTGTGTGTCTGTGTGTTTTGGTTTGGATGGGGGACATTAATTGCGCATCGGATAATTGTAATATCATTGAGACTGATTTCTCTGGGCTTCTCCCTCTCTTGCTCTTTTTCATATGGCTCTTGTAAAACAATTTGCTTCATTGTAAAATAATGCTATATGCCATATTGTGTATTGTAACATAATTGTTGCACTATAATTGTTTTCAGGCTAGTTAAATCCTGACTGCAATGTTTAATATAATATTCAGCAATAAAGCTTTGATTCCATCTGTTAGTGATTTTTTTCGTCTGAATCAATGAACAAAATGACTTTGTTACAGAGACAATAAAACGTATGGAGAGCTGAAAAGTGACTTAACAAACCTGATAAGAAGCAACAGATGGCAGTATGAATTGCAAAGTTGGACATGCTTAAACAAAAAATGTAAAATGTATTTTCTGCTATGGATAATGACAATAATAAACAATAGACTTGTATTAAAGAATTCATATCTGACTTGATTATATGTTTTTACTTAAAACAAAGAGAACAAACCTGTTTTAAAGTCATTCTTTTTAGTTAATATGGTAATTTATTTGGAGTCAGGAGTGTTTTTCTCTACAATTTGTAGTGTTTAATTAGAATTTAAAAGGCTGTTAATTTTTTTTTCCTATTCTTGCTCATATTGGGTTGGGCACACTGCTGAGAGAGCCGTCTTTGAATTTATGTGATCATAAAATGTGAACTGTAAATCCAGGAAACAAATGAATTGTGAGATAAATATAAGTAAATAATACAACATTTTAAAACAAATGTATATTTAGAACTAATTTGCACTTACATCTTAAAATCATGTTCTTTAATGCTTTATTTACTTTTACTTTATTAATACATTTTATGCAAATGCAATTAATCAGTTTATAATTGCTTTTGAAAATCTATTACCATTATAATTAAACATTTTGCAGTAAAAGTCTATCATTATCTTAGTGGCACACTCCAGCCTTCATATTTAAATCTGTTTAAAAAAATTAAATTGCATCTTTTTCAAGATGCATTTTTGCAAATAATGTGGAAATTAAGGTTATATTCTTGTGCTTGTGATGTCTCTGAAAAGTATCACTTTATTACATCTGATATTTCCTTATATAAGGAGATGCATACATCAGCAGGATTGCTCCAATGTAACAGTTCAATTTTTTTCCCCCGACGTGAAAAACAAAGCATGCATTTATTTCAATTTTGAAATGTGTTATCAGTAGAACACCACGCCCAGTTCTAGAACACAGTGCTCTAAGCCAATCAGCGCCGAGGAGAGGGGTAAACCGCACACGCTGATTGGTTCATTTAAAAATAACATGCACGCAACCCGCCATTTAAATGTTTTAAAAGTCGTGTGTTTATCTCAAGTGTGGAAAAGGGAAAAGAGGTTAAGCCGCACGCCTGATCGACCGTCTTTGTCACATACAAGGTAAGCCAGAGAATATATTTGAAGCTGTACACCTCGGTTGATTAGTTAAAGTAGTCTGAACTCTATCAAGCGTATTACGGTCAACGTTTACTGTCGAAACGTTACAAGTTCACCTGATTGATTAAAATGGGGAAACCCCACGCTAACTGACCTGACCTAGCTAAACTAGCTTGTTGTTAACTTGCTAGCCAGTTATTCAATTTTTAGCTAACTGTTCATACAACATTTTGTTTTTAAATAGAGGTCGTGTGCAAGAATGCAAACAAGCTACTGATGTAATGCATGACTGTAAGGTTACATTAAATTTAAAGTTTGTTCTGTGTCATAATGTAGTTATATACATTTGTACATTTAGGTAATTATAAAACGAGCTATAAACCTTGCTCCACAGCGTTTAGTTAAAATAGTCTACGTTTTGTTTTTCATTGTATGGAAATGCCCTGGTGGCATATTATGTGTTTTTAAGTATCTTATCTGTATTATTCACTAGTGTACTCCTGTTTTATACTTGGATGTGTTTTGTTACCATATTTGTTTTATACATTTTGTGTTTTTGTGTCTTGCATTTGGCAGAAAACCGTATATTCTGTTCTATTTGCCTGTGAGCCAGTTAACTTTTTTAAATCAGCATCATGGGATCCAGTGAGAGCAAGATGGGTGTGTCTGCACCATCAAAACCAGAACCAGCCATCAAAAACAGTCAAGTCAGTCGTCTGATAGATCCACGCTCTCCTTCAACAGGAATCGACCGTACACCCATTCAGGTAGGTAACCTTAATACTAGACATGCTGTAAGCTGTGGGAGAAAAAGCATTTTAAAACGAGTTTACTGTTTTTCCTAGGTCGGTGGGCTTGTGTCCAAAGTTGTTGCTGAGGTGAAAAGTGCATGTCCACTGGCATTCACTGATCCCCGCTCACCCACTATTGGCATTACCCGCACCCCTACCAGAGACGTCATGAGAGGTAACTATTTGGTAAAGTGTAACGTTCAGCCTGGGTTTTCTCACCTGCAAAATGCCCTGTAACACGATGTTCTTCCATTTGCTCCTACAGTGACAGTTGGGTCATTTGCTCGTCACCTGGGCTTGCTTTTCCGCAATGAGGCTGAAGGCAAAGTCCCTGAAGCACATCAGAAACACTCCAATGATGCAGTGGAGGAGGAGTCCTTTAAGGGTGAAGAGCTGGCTTCCACTGAGCCGCTCCTGTCTACACAGCCCTCAAACAACTTTGGCTCCCTGGCCGAGCACCCTCACCCCCTCACCACCCCTGTGCCTCCCCCTCTCCAAACTGTGGGTGACTCTAGCCCCTTTTTGTATCTTGACGAGCCCCAAGTAGAGGTGGAGATAGAAACTGAAACCGACATCAGCCTGGAGGAAGCTGAAGAAGCAAGAGAGTCTCCTCTTCACAAGAGATTGAGCATGAGTCTGATAACTTGCCATGAGGGAACAACCTCGTCCCAGATCTTTGCTGAGGTGCATTGTGTCAGTGCTTCATCCCCAGTGCTTGATGTAGAAGGGAAGCCACTCAAGAAGGGTGTGGATCACTCTTATGCCATTCCTTCCATCACTGTTGAACCAGAGTCCCCTGTTGAGCTTTCCCTACCCACTGATGCAGATGATTCCCCAGCTCAGGTGTCCCCACCACAGTCAGAGGAAGCATCTTCTGAGGAAACAAAGGAGCTTGTTGAAGACTCGTCTTCGCCACCTACATCTGCTCCACCAGAGCCACCAACTGTCCCCAGCCCAAAGCAGCCACAGCTCTGCACCGGCATCCGCTGCCCCACCTTTGACTCAAAGAGCCCCAGTCAGGTAGTGTTCAAGCCGCAGTGGCTGGGAAAAGGTTTTGGCGCCTCTGGGCTAAGAGCTAGAGAAGTGAAGGGGCACGGTGGAAAAGGAGGCTCCTCTCCTCTTGCTGTCCGCGTGGCCATGAAGAAAGTAACCAATGAAAACAAGGGACAGTCTGGAAAACTGAAGCAGAAAGGTGTGTGTGTGTGTGTGTGGAAGGTTTGTGGCTTTTTGTTAGCTATGTTAACAAGTTGTTGCTTGACGTGTCCTTTCTTTTCAAGGTACTGAAGGCCGCTCCCCGCTGCAGATCCTTAAGGAGACCAACTCACCCAGGGATCAACATCCTCCGGTATTGTATAGACATGCCCTCACTGATATCTACGTACTCTCCTTATTACTAAAACGTATGTGGTGATGTTTAGTATTGAGTGAATTCCAACACAGAAAGTAAATCAACTGCGTGTGTCCTCACTTTCAGATGAAGCTGAAAGTATCCACCCCGAATAAGAAGAGGCTTGGACAGATGGACTGCAGAGTGCTTGCAGTGTCTCTGGATAAGGAGAATAGATGATTCACTGCAGCAATGTGAACAGAATCCTGCCACTTTTATATCTCTTAAAACAAGCTTTTATGTGTACAACTTTCCTAAACTGATTTTGTCCTGTGTATATTACTTTAACTGCCACTTTATGCAGTTTTCCATACTGTTTTGTCCTCTTGTAAATATAAATAAACTTATTTGCATTCATACTTGCGATTTAAAATCTTTGTATTGGTTGTAAGCTAGTTTAGCTTCCCCCCCCCCCATGTTATTTTTGAGGAATTGTTCTCCTGAGATACCTTTACTTTATTTATAACTTTCTCCAACACCTAAATTGTACAATTTCTAGTCTACTTCTGTATAAATGGAACAAAAGCTCAACACTAAATATTTGTTCCTCTTTGTTTTGAACATCTCATATTTCCTGCAACAACTATTTGAATCACACCACTCTGGTTTTGACAGCATTGTTTATGCCTCTTCCTCATTTTTAGTTGGTTTGTAATGAAGTTCCAGTAATAAACACTAGAGGGAGCCTGTAAATGAACAATTACCTTTTTATAATCTTTTTTTCTTCATATGCTTTTACGCAAACTTCTAAATTCCTTGAAGATTTTATCATATTGAAAAAGAAATCTGTAAACCGCCACGCTCCTGTAAATAAAAGTGCTTCAGCAATCATGTCATATTTTATGCCTTCATATCAAGTGGGATTTATATATGGATATATGTCATAAACTAAGTCATAACTGAAGCCAACATGTTAGAAAAAAACCCACTAAAGACTTGTGTAATGCAGAATCCCACATTTATTAGACAGTCTTTAAGAAAGGTAGTATTGCTTTACTTTGCACAGTGTGTATCCAGTGTTGGAAAAGAGGCAGTCCAAATTCTAGTCAGAACTTAGAGATGTTTTTTTTTCTGTATGTACATAAACTGTCCTTCAAGTTAATCTTGTACCATGCAGAGGAAAAGGTAAGCGGATTCAGATGTATTGCTCATATGCACACAATAGACGCTATCATCCATATAATCACACTTACAAAAAGTCCTCCTGTCCTGAGACAAATGGGTCATCTTTTTTTCTAAGTGCTTAGTGAACCATGAAAAACATTTTATTATACCATCTGTCAGTTAAACAGTTTACCCAAAGCACTTTTAAGGTCTAGCTACCGGGGGCATTAGGCCAAATAATGAGACCCCAAATCCTCGTTAATATTGTCCATCAATCACATACAAAACAACTCAAACACTAATGTAGACATCTGCCAACTATAACTCCATTTTAATTAAAATTAGAAAATGAAATGAAACTAAAAGTAAGCATCTAGGGAATCTACCAAAACTAAGAACAAACAACGCAAATGCTCATATTATTCATATGACATAACTTATGCTTTGATATAAAACACAGCATATAATAGTTAGTGTGAACCTACACAGGCTGTAACTTGACACTATTCAATTCTATCCCATCCAGTGTGCTACCATTTCCATTTGGCAACTGTTCTCATTGGGAGATTCTCTGAATTGCTGCGATAAATGTGCATATGTTATCGATTTGAACTGCAATATAATAAACCATTAAAGGAGGAATGATCTTTTGAGACCCCACCCCTTGTCCCACCCCAAACTCCCCCATAACGTGAGAAGAAAAGTGAGAGCGCGACGTGACAGAGAGAGGAGAAAATCTTCGCATTACAACACCTCTCGGACATTAGAAAGGACTTGGCACAATTAAAATACCCTCTTCTCACCCTATGCGGCTCGTCATCCCTCATCCCTCATCCCTCCCTCAAACTCCAATTTCTTTTTCTTTTTTTACTTCCTCACTTTCTCCCAGGCAGATGTTAACTGCTCTCTTTCTGCTCGCTGGTTAGGAACAGCCTCAGTTCCATATCTTGAGGAAGCTGTCCCAGGATCCTGTGCAACATGCCATCCCATCTGAGGACACTCCGATACAGCTCACTCTGTTGTCGTGACCAGCCAGCACTCCTGGACCACGGCAAAGAAAAAAACATGATGTAAGCTGAGAAAAGTACCATTAAAAATGTATCAGATGCAGCACTCCATCCTACATCAGGAGTTGAACACTTGATGTTTTAGACGCTTTAAATTCACTTTATTGTCTCTATTTTCCACCTGTACTTACCCACTCTCTCAGATTTGAGTGTGTCCCAGATGTTGACATTGAAGTCGTCGTAGCCAGCCAGTAACAGGCGTCCAGACAGGGACGGGGCCAGGGAGGTCACGCCGCACATGATGCTGGAGTCCTGGTAGGTGATGAGCTCCTGGTCGGCTCGCAAGTCGTACAGCTTACAGGTGGCATCATCCGACCCTGTTATCACTGCGTTACCATTGGGGAAGAACTGGAAAAAAGAGAAGTGATTAGAAACAAGTAAAGTTTAGCAAAAATAAAAAAAGTCAAAGTGAGGTGGAAATTCTTCTCATTCTCACCCCAATTGCGTTGATGTCACTCTCGTGGCCTCCAAAGGTCTGTCTGCAGGTGGCCTCCCTGATGTCCCACAGCTTGGCTGTGAAGTCACACGCCCCCGAGATAAAAAACTTGAAGTCTGGGGACACAGCCAGGGACATGCAGTCTCCCTGATGTCCAGCAAAGACAGTCTTTTGGGTCCCTGTCTCAATGTCCCATAGTACGCTAGAAGGAGACGCACCAAAGACAATATTTATTTCCGTTTTAACTACACAGAGGGAAGTAGAACATACTTTTTAGTTAAGCTCATACTATATTCTTACCAAGTGCAGTCTCCCGAGCTGGTGATGATCTCAGTGTCACTGAGGAAACGACAGCAGGACAGGTAACCTGGGCAACCAAAGAAATACCATGTGAGGAACCTCAAGACACAGTTTAAGGGAATAAAAAGAAATCCAAGAAGGACTCAGTGACGTCCAATCGTATGAGCATCAGTGGCTTCAAGAGATTTCATTTCCAAGCTGTGTTGTCCTACCTGTGTGTGCCGCCAGCTCACGCATCACCTTGACGTTCCCATCCTTGCCCTTGAGGTTGTAGATGGAGCACATGTTGTCCAGACCACCACAAGCCACTAGGTTTCCCGAAGGTGCATAGGCACAAGTCATCACCCACGATGACTTGAGAGGGATGGCATTCACCTGGGGACACACAGAAGACGTGGTAAAGGTGAAGTAGTGCAATAGTATTCAGCCAATGAAACCAAATGGACTTTGATCACTGAATCTGAAGCCACAAACACTTAAAAGCCCTGAAAATGTATTTTCTCAATCAGCTTCTAAGGACAAGCTGTGTGGGTGGGACTCAGTTAGAAAAAAGTGATGTCACGTACTTCCGTGCACCAATCAGGATTCAGCAACATTTTAATCAGAATTTGATGACAGTTGGTGGTTGGTTGATAACTGTCAATCAAATCTGATCAAACCACATCCACACAGTCCTAAAAAAGCAGATTTACATAGTTTATAAAACTCTTTATGAATCATACTTTTGATTGTTGCTTATTTAGTGATTCATATTTAATGTTTTAGAGAAATTGTTAATATTTGAAGCCAAGTTTTCAGGGACTTTAAGAAGTTAGGTAACGTGTACATTAATGTATATTTTTCTGTTTCATGGCTTCGTATGGTGTACATTTGCCGTCATCTACCACTACTGTAATTATGATACACATCTTGTCTGCTCATTCCTTCGTACCTTGTTGGTTGTAATGCTGTCCCACACTATGAGTTTTCCATCTTGTGAGGCACTGACACACAGCCTGGTGGGGAAACAATGACAGGAGAAAGGAGATGTGAGCCATAGAGATCAGCTGAAACCTATCACACCTTGGCGGTGAAATAAAACAGCAGGTGTTCTTTCAATTTGTGTACAATATGCTGCATATTTACGTGGAGTCAGCGCCCCAGTGCATAGCATAGATCTTGGCAAGGTGACCCCTTAGTGTTTTCCTGGTCTTCAATTGGACACGACCCACCACGGTGATCCCAGCTGCTGCTTCTTGCAATGTAGAGTCCTGCACGGCCTTACGAGCTGCCTGGGGAGAAAACACAAACAACACTAGACTAGTACTACTGAGTAGGAGCCACTACAAATCTAAGATGTGTTTATCAATTATGACAGATGTGTGGAAGGTTTCACATTTCAGATATGTCTTCAGGTCATTGTGAATAGTAAAGCCACATAATGTCAGTGATAAATACTGCAAACAACCAAATGTTTGTCTTAGTTTATTAAAGATGATATGGATGGGTCTACTGACGGTGATCTGGTCTTTCAGACTGTCCGCCTCCTTTCGCAATTGCTCCATTTCACCCATGGCGATGGTTGTTAGGCACTGTCACCAATGGAGACAGGGAGAGATGGCAGGAAAGCTGATAATCCTGAAATGAAGAAGAAGAAGAAGAAGAAGAATAGAGGTGGGGAGACAATAAAAACAGAATTTAGTTAGCATTCATACGCTTATTTTCCCAGAACATCACTTCCTGTATAAATACTTCATCCTGGAATTTTGTCTGCACCTACCTGAGCGATTTCTAATTCTCCCAAGCTCCAGTCTCCAAGTAAGTGCTATTTTGCAAGTCAAACTGGCCCTCATCTACTTTGCAAACTTTCATGAAAGAACACGCAAACCCACAGAACACACCTAGGCATGCATTTATGTACGCATGCACACACACACACACACAGACAAACGCACGCAGACTGTATGAATATTCAAACATGACATTAACAGTGAAAATATTTGCTCTTCCGAAGATGTGACACTTGTTGAGAGCACACATCCTCACCCTGAATGTACACACAAACCAGTATGTCCTGTAATAATGTCATCAGTGTATCACCTCTCACTGCTCAACAAATTCACAATAGTCTTTTGCCATTTAACACTCCAGTGAGCTCTTGCCTAATGTTGATGGCTTTTGAATTTGGTAATGTCGTGATTAAATGAGCATTGTTTAGCAGTAAACCAATCACCTAATGGACAAACTCATACAGTGTGACAAATGTAATCAAGGCACATATGAAAAGGCAGAGTCACAATCTCGAGCTGATTCTACAGAAATTGAATAGTTCAAAGAGACACGACACATGACCCTAACTTCATAGTGAAGCAGCACAAAATAACCAACCTCAACAACAACACTCTTCTCTTTCTACGGTACATGTACAGATATTACAAATTGCTTTTCTTTCGTGCAGAGAACCAATTGTCATGATGCAATTTCATTTATCTTACCTTGAAAACTGATAGGAGGGGATACTGTTGTTGATCTTATCGTATGTGTCCCTGCAGCAATCTTTCTCTTTCTCTCTTTCACTATTTGAATGAGTGTCCCTGTCAAAACACATGACCAAGTGTGGATTTGCCTCTAATTTGTTTGAAGTGAAAAGGAGAGGAAGACAGTGAAGGAGGGAGTGACTCTGTAAAAGGAAGAGATTTGCTTTAATTGTTTACCACTTGACTCTGTCCTTCAACCATCTGTAATGCTTAAAATGAATTGATTCATGGCCTTTTTAGCAGTGCAGTGCTCCAAACACCTTAGCAGCTACATTGTGGGTGTCCTTCCTCAACTGCTGATGACTACACTGTCCCTGTGTAGTGTGTAACAGGGGATTTTAGGCATTTGTTCCAGATGGGAAATTGCTTTGATAATGAGTGTTGTAATGAATGCTTGAGTGTTTTAGTTGTGCTATTACCCTTTTGCCATTCTGTTCCTGGGACCCTGCCATTGTTCCATGTGATTAAATGACTGCTAGGGGTTGTTGGGTGGTGAAGTGCATTAACGGAGACAGAGAGAAGAGGGAGGGAGGGGAGACAGGGAGGAGGGGGTGGAGAGTAAGAGGTGAGGCAGGAGAGTGAGTTTTAAATCCTACTGGCTAAAGGAAGCCTTTTGAATCAAATCTGCTCTCATCGGATTAATGACTGCTCTTTGCATCTGGATAAGAGACGGAGAAAGGGATGGGGGCAGATAGCGCGATGAGAATGAGGGAGGGGGCAGTTGGAGGAGGTGGAACAGGACGCAGAGAGAGTTGTGAGATTGGGAGCCTGTGAAAGGTGGAGTATTTTCGGTGGGACTGGGCCCTTGAACTTGAGTCTGACCAGGGACTGTGGTGCTCTGCAGTTTGCATCTTTATCTCAGCTGAAAACTCGTGATCAGTTACAAATGATAGTCTTGCATTTGTGGTCCAACTTGCAAAATGTGATTTAAGAATATGGCTCTTGTTTATATGATTAAAATGTCTGTAGAGTGATTTTTGTGTTGTATCTCCTTCTATTTCTTGTATTCCTCATAGCAAGTTAACACCAAACCAACATACCGTGTCTACAGTAGAGTTGGGCAATATGACTATACATTTTGGCATAAAATGTAATAATGTACCTTATATTTGTCAGGTTTTTAAGTCACTGGATTAGCCAAAACAGGCACACCTGTTATTTGACCCATAAAACATGACTATATAACAAAATATATCAATATAAAATTACATATATAACGTAATAGAGAATTTTGTCCATATGGTCTAAGTCCTTTTCTTTCTTTGTAAGTGTAGATAGTCTGTAATTTCAAAATACAATTTTAACATTTTGACTCAAAAGTTTACACCACGCATGATACATCCACATAAACAACTAAACATAGTTGTATCATGCATATTATATTTGACATTATTAAGAATCTGAAGAATTTGATTGGATTTTTTCAGATTATCAGTCCATACAACAAAACCAGCATTGTATGCTGTTCCCATGTAAATATCTCTGTTGTGTGTGCCATGAACACAATATAAAGCACATGTAAGTGCATTAAATGTGTCAACATCATTTTGAATGGCATCTCCATATTTGATATCTAAATATCTTTTTAGACATTCATCTTGTAAGCTCAAGAATGAAGTATATGATATTGTAAGCATAAGTGTATTGTAAACATTTTAATTCAGGAATGAACATGTAATGGTATTTAAGGATTTATCATAATGCCATTTGGTAAAAGGATTTTGAATTTATTCCGGATTTTACTGAATGTTTAAAGATGTTGGTGATAAATGTCTTTTAAGCCTTGAACCCAATTTCTATCTGACCCCTTGAATCTGATACGTTATCTGAGCGGCTTGACACAACTTCACAACTACCAAGAACAAAATATGTAAACAGCAACATATGACCATCCACTCACCAATTAGGAGACTCCTCTCAATGTGTTTTGGTGGATCTTGAATCAGTCTTCCTCCAGCGCTCTCCCTCTGGTTGTTGTCATAAGTTCAGCCTGTCGGTTACCACACTTTCTCCCGCTCATTCACTTTTGGTATCACACACAGTGGGATATTCCTCCGTCACTCACTCTCTCCACTGCTCCTATGAGGAACAGATGAGGATTGGAGGGATGAAGGGAGATCAGTGATGAGGGGATAAACCCTGGGATGGACAGAAAGATGGGTGGAGGGGCGGGGGAATGGTGTGCGGTGGGGTTAAAAGAGACAGAAAGGGAGAGGAGACAGTGGGGGAAACCAAACAAGGTGCAGAGCGTGGATATGGGGTCACAAGATGTGAGCTGGGGTGAAGCCGAATCAAAAACTGAGAGATGGAAATCATGGAGGGGAGGGGAAAGAGGATAAATAGAGGACCTGGGAACATGGCTTTTTATGGTGCTGAGGTAGTTTTTAAAAGATCTATGACTGGCAGGAGGGTTTGTGTTTTGTAAACTTGAGGTGAAGCTAATATTAGAAAGTTTATGGGCAGACAGGGAGAATGGCAGAGGAGAGACCAGACAAGGTATGGTGGTGATATAGAGAATGAAAGCAGCATCCTGGAGAAAGGTATTTCTGGTGCATTCTTACTATGCAAACAGTACCGCCAGGCATGGACATTTACTTACAGGATACAGGATATGTGCTACTGCGACTGTCTGTTGCACTACACCCTCTGTCCTCTTTATTTAGTCTCTTCTTCGACCTAATGTCACACCTAAGGGTCTCCCCGTTTGACCAAATAACTTTAGTACAAATGAACCCCTGAATTTTCCTCTTTTAATTCCTACCCTTGCCTGTTAGAGAGTGTGCACCTCACTGCTGTTGCACTTTATCTAACATTAAATCACCTGTAGTGGTTATGAAACAGCACAGCTTGCACTCGCCTTTCATGAGATAGCACTTTCAGGCCAAAGGGTGGCTGTCTGAGTACAGTGACCACATTTCACCCAAAAGGCCCTCGCTAAAGCTCCTTGAATCAGCTGCTGCAGTGACCTTGAGTAAGATATTGAAACCCCCTTTTTCATTACTAAGTTTGACTTGCTTTTTAATGGAATCCCGGCTGCTTTATTAAAGGATGTGCCCATCCGCTTCCCTCTAAAGTGTTCACATTGGTCCTTTGACAGTCAGGAGAGTCTGTTTACTTATTGTATGATGTGCATTGTGTCTAGATTGTAGCAGTTTGCTGTGAACAAACATGGTGAAACAAGCTATGATTATGTTGATCATTTTAACACATTTGCTCGTCTAGTGATATGTAAACGTATATCATTTACAGTAACATGTATTGTTTTGCATATTGCTGATATGTGTAGTTGTTTGGTATGCTGGAGTTCATTCTGCTTTCCAAGAGGACACGGGACAAAAATGTAGAAAACTAATTTAAAAGAGATGAAACAGGGTCTGAATTCTCACTATTGTCCAGGATGCAACTGTAGCTGATTGTGACCTTTGACCTCTCTGTAGAAGGGGAGCAAAAGTAAAGCATCACATTCTTACTTTTTATGCAAACCCTTAAGGAACAAGATTTGGATGATTAAATTGCATCATTGTGACTCCTACACAGCGTGGACTTGTATTTGTGTGTTTGCACGCTTGCATAAACACACACTACAAAAGGCTTGTGTTGTGTGTGTATGTGTGTGTTGCCTACCTGGATTTATTCTATGTTTCAGTGCTGTAGTTTAAAAGTGTTGACCTTTGCTCTCTCAAACACAGTAACGACGGAAGCAGACTGACTGAGCTGGCTGAGCTGACCCTGGATTTGGTGTAAATGGAGTTGGGGCACTGCAAGCTGTGAGATGGAGCGTGACACTGAGAGAAAACCATAATGAAGTAAAAAAGGCTTTGTTTGCAGACGCACAGACACACGCCATGATAAATACAGAGGGAGAGTGTTATTTTGGGTTACTATTTAAAGACCAATCTTGCATTATCCCTACTTTAACATCTTACCATTTTTAGCTTAGATCTAGTATTGCTTTAGTTCTTCTGGCATTCTTAAAATCATATGATGTTCGTACCAACATTAACTCCTTGTTAGGAGAGCGCATATTGTTTTTCAGTCTATAAATCCCAGCAAGGGTCACTGAACCTTTAGCCTTGTTTTGAATAAATGGGGGTAAGTGGGTGGAGTGGGGAGGGGTGACTGGATTAAATGACATATTAGTCAGTCACAAACATCTATTGTGACATTAAATGTAGGGTATATTTGTGAATTGTTATCCCTAATACATCTACTGAATCTCATGTTGTGATTACACTTTAAAGTTATCATACGGGGAGGCCAGAAATCATCAGCAGACACATGGTCAGTTGTTAGGGTCACACATAGTGGGACAGTTAATGCCTGGAAGTGCAAGATAAGGAGTGGGTGATCATGTCAACCACTCACCACACACAGCACTCACTTATAATAACAGGATGCGGTGACTCCAGTTTTATAACTACGCTGGTAGGCCTTACATAATTTCTACAAATAATATAAAAAATGGAAAGATGCATTATATAGACATAACACCTAAAGATGAATGCAGTTGTTAAGGGTACTGCATGGTTTCAACGTGTGAGGGAGGGAAATGGTTAAAACCAAGGCTCCATTAAACAGGCCTGCCGACCCAATTCTTCAGCGGTGGGGGATTATAACACTGGGGGTAGAGAGAGTGTTAATATGGGCCATAAACAGTACTTGACTCAGTACCTAATGCACCAGATAAAAGCAGGGGAGGGGGCTGAAAGGAGGTTGTAATGGGAAGGATAAGATGGAAGTGGGTGGTCGAGTGTCACTCCACTGGACGTAAATGATTAAATGATCTCTGGCTGGATTACTATTCCATATTCTAAATGGGAGATTTTTAAAGCTTCATAAACAAATGCACTCATTTATGAGGGATTAACAGTAATCTCTCTATTTCTATCCTTTTCCCCCCCGTGCACCTCTCTCTCTGTGCTCTTACTGCCTCAAACTGTAGTTTCTAATGTACTATGCTAATGTAACTACTTTCACAGTTTCCTACTGCTGTGCTGCTGTCTAATCGTGTATCTTATTGCATGCTTCCACTCTTAACAGACAGGAATAAACTGAGTAAAGTATTAAATCTCAGTTTTTTATTTTTAATCAGCAGGCAGCCACAGAGGGTGTGAGATAATCACTTAATAGATTGCACAGCCTTGCTTTAACTTTTCTCCCCCCTTTTGTCCTCTCTTTGTCTCTCATAATCCTTTACATGTGTGGATATGGTGTATAATACTCATTCAAAAGACATTTATTTCTTATTTTAATCTCTTCATTTTTAAAGGGAGTGATATTGGTCATTAAAGCTGCAAAAACAAAAGTACAGATTGACATTGGAGAGAGAAAATAACAGTGTTTCCCTCACTTACCTTCATCATATACAGTAAAAATACAGTATATACAAACATGCAAGCAGCTTTACGTAAATGGGCAGCAACATGAGAGTGAATGTGTGGGTTAAAAACTGAAAAATCAAAACAGAGAAGTGTTCATGGTTGGTGTAATGGTCCTGTTATGGGATGGCGGACTGGTCCAATAGAGTGGCAACAGATGAAAATGTTTTCCAGTTTGGGTCAGTCAGGTTTGCTCTGGCTCTCACAGCTCATCTCTGCCCCCCGTCACCCTGCCTCTCCCTCTGCTCCTCTCATTCTGTGCTTGGCTCCGAGCGTTGCGGGTGGCGCTGCCCTCCTTCTTCTCCTCGTCCTTTTTCACCACACTCTGTCCATCTGCAGCCCACATGGCCTCTGCCTGCTCTCGCTCCTGAGGCAGAGAAACAAAAGCATAGACATGACAGATAAAATATGGATTACCAGTGGCCACAATGACATAAAAAGCGAGTTTGGAAGTGACTGATTACATGTATTCCTGTTGTATTGTGTAAGTGTAATCTTAATGTATAGCCTTGTACTTTCTGGACAAATATTCTGAGACCAGTTATTTTAATTTCTCTTTTTCCTTTTGTGGTAAGTGATTTTGGTGCCAGCACAAAGTAGTTCTCCTCTATTAAAGTGGGATTGTGTAGATTTTGCTGGACAGCAGCCATTGGCAACTTCAGGATAATGGTAATATTAAAACATAAGGTAACAGTATCACAAGTAGAAGATAGTCAGCAAACTGACTCAGTAATGTTAGTTACACAGCGACATCTACCCATACGTAGCTAATATTAGCCACCATGAGCTGCTAAGCATACCAGACCACATAAGGCTGTAGCAGCAAAACCTCTACTATACAAAGGAAGTGTGGATTATTGCTTGTGAATCCAACTTTTAATTTTTTTGAAGAAAAATGTCTTATTATCTTTTAAAAGTTACACAGTCTCAGTTAGACCGTCTGCATGATGCTAAATGTTAGCCAGCATTGAACTGGGTAAGCAACTGTAACTACTTAGCTCCTGGTATTTCTATTAGTTTTACAAATAGAGGGAAACCCCTTTTGCTCCAAAATATTATGCCCACAAAATGACTGAAATTCACCAAATAATAATTCTTAAAAAGCCTTCGTTCATAAAATGATATGGCTACTGAATTATTCATCTTATTCCAAGAAGACTATACAACAAACCTAAAGGACACTGACATGGTATGATCACAGGCCGGACATTGTGAATGCCTAAACATGAAAGCAGCCACCAGATTTCCATTATACTCCAGCTGGTCTGGTTATCCAAAACCGGTGTCACGATATCAACAACCACATGACTGCAGGAGGCAGTTCCGGCTTGTGGAGAAAGTCAGCACTGCGTGTCGTCATAATGCTCACCATGTCCCTGTAGAGTTCCTCTTTTGTGAACCAGAGGGCCAGAGCGCACCGCCGGCCACTGGTCACTGCAGTAACACCATGTGGATTTACTGGACCGGAGGAGAAACCCACCAGTCGACCGCAGCTGGGTTTTACTCGAGCCTGGAGACATGGAGAAGGATGGAAAAGTTCACCAGGTCCAGGAAACACTGTGAAGCAGGTTTAAAAACCGCCAAATGAAGTGACCTCAGATAGAACCTGGGAATCAGGTTGAAAGGTGACTTACTGTTACTGTCTTGGCATCCCTGTTAGTGAAGAACAACTCTCCACCATCAAAGTTGTCATTTAGGTAGAGAATGGCGCTGTGAGAGAAATAAGTCATTCAGCTGTAAAAACAACCTCATGGTCTCATGGTCTATGCCAGTTAAGCTGTGAAATAAATTAAATTCTCAGAACTTCTTCTGCTGAAGCAAATAAAATAAACATGTTTCAGACTTGATCTTAAAATATTTAATTTCCATTTTGTTGATATAGCTTTACATGGCATTACTAATACAGTTTCTCTTTTTGGTTGCTGTGTTTTCCCTGCTCTTTCCATTACTCATTAAAATAATTTTTATGTACCTGAGGTCTCTGTGTATGAATGCTGGTGGTTCCCTCCAACATTGCTTGGTCTCTGGCTCAAGGAGACAGTTGTCAACATGGACAGGGTGAGACAGGTCCAGCCTGCCCTCCTGGTCACCTAAGGGAATAGAAAATTCAGTTTTACTTTGTACATACGTTCAAATACAATGTTACTGCTACAAAAGAACAATTTTACTTAACCAAAAGTTACCTGCAATAGCGCTGCGGCAGACCAGGTGTGTGAAAGACACAAACAGCCCTGAGGGACTCCTGAAATAGGAGTGCAGCAGGACCCTCGCTCTCTCGCCCAGCTCATGTAACAGCCTGGCATCTGATTGGTTCACCAGGCCATCCTGAGCCAACTGTGAAAGAAGATAACATTATGTTAAAAAAGTTACAAATTATGTAAATTATGTTCAAGCACAATAGAGTAGGTTTTTCAGGTTCACTCAAAAACACGTAACGTTTCTGCTGCCATTATCTCCTGTTCACCAACCTTTACAGCCCTGAGGACAGTCAGGCCCTCAAACGTCTCATGGGGCGTGTGCGGAGACCGTCGTCCCTGGTAACCATCCCCAGCAGATGCTGCAGCCTATCAGAGACGAGATGAGACGATAGGTGAGAGTGTTGCCGTTTCTATCTGAGAAGGTCTGACTCGTTGACAACATGAACTTACCGTTGCTAGCTGCAGCACTCTGTCACACTCCTTCTCAGTCATGACTCCGTCGAGTACTACGCGGTTGGTCCCGTTCAGAACCTCGTCGTCCATGGTGATGGTCACACCCACCTGAGGGACTGACCCACCTGGAGAGAGGACAAATACGTTGGGATAATTCTTTTAAGAAGGGACAATGCACATTAAGTAACATGAGCACATAGGTCCATCATGTAAAGGTGACAGGTTTAGCCATACAGACACATTGTTATCTGCAGTCTTAATTGCTACACACTGCAAAAAAACTATTTCCCTTCTGGGATTAATAAAGTATTTCTGATTCTGATTCTGAAACAAGAGGGCGAACTGATCATACCTGCAAAAAATCCACTGTCATCCACTTCTTCCTGCTGCTCTCCCTCTTTTATTTTCTCATTCATTTTCTTTTTTTCAGCTCTGAAGGTGAAACACAAACAATACTGAGTTGATTTCACATGAACTTTTATTAAGCTCTTTAGTAAACCGAATGGATTTCTCACCTCCAGGTATCCCTCAGTGATTCAGGAACAACATCTTCTGGAGTCCAAAGATCCTAAAAGGAAAGCAATCTCTCAATTTGTGGATGTAGTTTTATGGATCAATAGTGTATATTTGCCTCAGTACTTACTGGGTCGATGAAACTGAAGTCAAGGTTCTCCATACCAAAATACAGTAGCTTCTTCTCCTGCAAAGAGCGACTAATGTATCTGACAATCTCCTGTATGACAAATAAACACAAACATGTAGTCAGCATGAACAAATGTAAGAAAATGAAATATACATTTGTTTGAGACTGAAATCTGAAACGACTAGATAATGATTCCTCAACTTTTATTTATTAAGTAAAAAGATAAAAGGAACTTAGATCATTACCACCATAGTAGTGATTTTAATATAATGGCCATTAAGTGGTACCTGAGCAGCCTGTGTACCCTGTGACTCTATGTCTCCTCCTAGTGTCTCGTAGTAGAGCTGCAGGTTGTCTAAGGAGTCCTTGTCAGAGGGGTAAAACAGGAGAAGAGAGCGAAGTGTTTGCACTGCTCCGCTAATCTCACCGGCTGTGGGGAAGCAGGGATGCAAAATAAGGAGAAGTGGCACTTAAGGGTTCAAAATAATTGCGGTATGTTACTGAGGTACAGGATATTCAGAGGAAGACACACATACACTGTATCATAACACTGAGTGATCTTGAATAATATTCGGTTTGAGGTTCGAACCCTGACCTTTAAACTGGGCAATATGCAGATGCTCCAGCTGCGAGGGCAGGAAGTCCTCCTGAGCAGAAATCCTTCCGGGTTTCGTGGCTATCTGAGTCACACAGGACTGCTTGCACGAGAGCAGCGAGAGGGAAAGAGCTAGATGGGAATGAAAAATAGTGACAATGGGTACTTTCTGTTCGCTTTCTGCAAAAAAAAGGGCCTTCGTCGTTTTTTTTACCTGCGGCCTTCTCGAACACGCCGTCAACACTGTCCACTCCCCTGTTCTCGGGCAGCCGCTGGGAGGCCACCTCGCACTGCACCCTGCACTCCTCTGTCTGCCGCAGTGTTTCATTCACACAAGCTTTCCATTTCTCTGCCGCTTGCACCCAATCAGAGGAGGCCTCATACTGAACTGCAGAATCATACAGCATCTGGGTTTGATGACACGTAGAGACAGAATAACTTAGTTAGATTAAAGAAGCAGATGCTACTAGACCAGCTTCTGTTATAC
This sequence comes from Nannoperca australis, assembly GCA_036023655.1. NCBI lineage: Eukaryota > Metazoa > Chordata > Actinopteri > Centrarchiformes > Percichthyidae > Nannoperca > Nannoperca australis. The sequence continues at coordinate 43,202 of JAVQJD010057155.1, forward strand.
GAATATACAAGAAAAAACATGTTTTTGTTCATTAAAAAAAACCCCCCACACATTTTGAGACATGCCACTACACAGGCCATTTAAGCCTATTTCAGACAAGCCTAATCGTGTTACAACGAGTGTGCATGAATAGACAATATAAGCTCAGGAAGAGGTCTTCAATGAGTACAAACAGGTTTGAATTACATCCATCCAGTCCATAGCTGTTTTTGCATACTCACATCTCCAAAATATTTCCCTTGTGTACTTACAGAACAGTATATTATATGTTGGGTCAGCAAGAGACTGTCCCATCCCTACTATTGATGTTGACCTGATAGATCAGTCCAGTTTACCCAAATAAATGGGTAAAACTCTGAGCCATAGAATGTGATGAAATGAAATAATAGCTTACAAATAATATGTCTATGGAAAGCTGGGCTCTCTACCATTATATACTCCGTCTCTGTCTTCCCTTCAGCATTAGTTTGCATATGAATAGGCACACTGTTGCAACTTATGGACATAAAACATTACACTAAATTATTTCAGGGTATTGAAATGTAAGCATTGCATTTACCTATTGCGGCAGTAAATGTACAAAATACCTACTGCAACTTCATTCCCCTCTCCTTTACAAAGACGTCATCCCTCCCTCCTCACCCAGTGTTTCTCATTCTCAATCTCTCTGTCCTGGAAGGCCTCTTCGGTCACTCCGTCCATCCGCCTGTACTTCTCAATGTTGTTCCTCATCTCCAGGTGACTGGGGTTGGCCACAAAGTAGGTATGAGCTGCTGATGCCGCCTTCTGCAACTTTTCCAACTGATGTGCAGAAAGAGGAGTGTGTGAATCAAGTTTGTCATACACAGACACTATAAAATATGTTACTATAAAATACAGTTGTGGCCTGATTCTTAATTAGGGTTAGAGAATAACAGGATATACATTAAGTTGTTTACCTCTAAGTGCCACTTTGAAATATGATAATATTTAAGTCTATCAGCAGTAATGAGAAGTTAATAGTTATTAGTATGTCACAGGCCTTTATGGCTGCCTGACAAATAGCTTACCTTGTAGTACGTGACCTGCAGAAAGTTGTACGGGTTGCGACTGCTGAATTCATACTCAATGTCGGTAGAAACTGGGAGCTGTCCTGCAGGTGTGACAGAGCGTCCAATACAGAACCTCAAACATTCAGCCTTCTTCTGCACCCAGTCCAAGACCCAGAGGTCCCACAGACTACCTTTTTCAGAGTCTGACAATACAGAAAACATAAATCATTGGGAGTGAAATACACCATCAATCATTTTTGCAAAAGATAATCAAATCTCAATAATAAACATTGTTTATGCATTGTCACCATTTGGAGTATATATGGAGCCCCTTGTGTTTGAAATTTACGTACTATACATTGAAAATTAAGAGTTAAATGGATACATTAAAACTATGCTTTATAAAGGAATCAATCTATGCCATATTTATGTTTTTCTACTCTTTTTTGCATTGCACGTCTTCTGCTCTTGAGGTCAAACTCACATCTGAGCTGCACACACTCTTCCAGTGACTTCAAAGTAATCTGGTTTACCAGTAATTATCTTGGATCCAAAATAGTTAGTTTGACTAAGGCCTAATGCAGCTGTGCGGTCCTGTACACTCTAAAGTTATAATATAAGGAGTCACAAGTAAACATGACTCCATTTAAAGGGGGAGTCACAAGGCAAAAAGGCTGGGAACCACAGGCATGGCGAGGTAATAAAAGTTAAGTAATATATTTAATTAACATGTTACTGAGTGTGAGCTGTTGTATCATTCGAATGTGAATTTAATTCATTTATTGTTCATATAGATTAATGAATTGAAATAAATAACGACTGAAAGAAAAAAGCATAACAATAAATCTGGTACACCACTGACTCCATGTAAAAACACCCAATATCACACACGCGCGCACACACAGACAATATTTGATAAATCATAACTTACCCAGTTTATTGAGTGCCTCTCTACCAACTGCCACACAGTCATCGTGACACTGCCTTCGGACTCTGAGCAGTGATTCCTTGGTCACGATGGATTTCTCCAGCAGCTCTGCAGCCTTCCCCCACTCCTCACCAAAATATGCACGTACTCCACTGTAGTACAGAAAATCATACGGCTGCAGAAGTGACAAAACATTGGAGCTGCCGCTACCCGGGGTTGCTAAGGTAATATTAAGGAATGCTATAATAACCAAATTAAACGCCACGTATACAGTGCAATGATCAGACTGCAGCGCCATGGTCCGAGAAACAAACCAACCCAGTGGAGGAGACGGAATTGGGAGAAGAGGAGGGACTATGGAAATTTAGGGAACGAAGGAGAGTGGAATCCAGAAACTTTATTCCCGTTTGGGAAAAGTAGCAGCTATAATTTTATATGAACCACTACTGCCCGTTAACGTCTTCGACTGGTAATTTAATTTGTTTTAATCAAACTTATTATAACTTATCTACTTGTTTGAGCTAATTAATTAATGCTTGGCTGTGTGTTTAACGGAGTATTACCCACAGCACGTCAAGTTGTAATACTTCTGTGTAGCCGCGAGAGGAAGCCGTTGGTTGAGTACAACGGACGTTACCGTAAATATACAAATATAACAGGTTGAGCTGAAATTAATAATTATCCATTGTCTTGTGAATACGTTTATAAATTACTACTCTATCAATTTATCGATTTCCCACATGTAGCCATTCTTGTAAGCAGTGACTCAGCATTGGTATATGCGATGCGAATGTAAATTCACTGCAATATAAAATCACGACGGTGATATCCTGCATGTTACGGTAACGAACCGCAGCCCATCGGCTGAGAGAGACAGTTTGTTCGGCCTTCCCTCAACACAAGGCAGCGTCTCATGATTCATTCAGCCTAGTACAGACAGCAAAAGACGGGCTAGACAACGGACACTCTTCCGAGCCGGGGAATAAGAGGCTGGGGGTACAAACTCAAAGGAGCAAGTGTCCCACTGAAAGGCGGAACTAGCTAGCTTGTCATGGCGGATGTTGGTGAGGTTTTGATGTCGGTTTTGTCCACAATTCGGGTTCCGAAGCCCGGGGACCGCGTCCACAAAGACGAATGCGCCTTGTCATTTTCCTCGCCGGTGAGCCATTTTCCCTTTACAAATCAAAACGTCAGCCAAAAAACAGTGCTGTTTAATTTCTGACCCTCTTCCGCTCTCTCTTGTTTTTATCTAATGTAACATTTTGTCATTGCTGCCCTACTTTGACGCACTGGCTTCCTATATGTTCCTGTTTCAACTAACTAGCAAGCTAGCGTCAAGCTAAGCTAATACTGTTCTGTAAATGAAACTTAGCTACCGTAGCTTGTTAGCTAGCTGTGTTGGTGTAATTTGGTATGCTGTCAAACTAGCCAGCAAGCTAACTTAGTCGTATTGTGGTCACCACTGTGACCGTACTGTTCAGGCTTTTTAACGTAACTTAGCCCATAATAGCCCACTCTGGACACTGGAGTTTCCCATGGACTTAGATAACATTAAAACAGTGTGTTGTAGCTGAATTGCAACCGTTAGCACGCTGACTGGAGAGCTAGCGTAAGTTAGCTAAAATAGAGTTACTGGGAATGTGACATGGTTAAGACCCCCACATTCCCCTTTTCCCCACTTCCCAGTGTTGTGTCACGATGGAGAAAGATAAGGACAGGTTGTAACATTTAACATTACATGTGTCTTTTTACAGGAGAGTGAAGGAGGCCTGTATGTGTGCATGAACAGTTTCCTGGGCTTTGGGGGTCAGTATGTGGACAGACACCATGCTCGGACTGGCCAGAGGGCTTACTTTCACATCACCCGGACTCGCAAGGCTAAGGTGGGCACTTTATGATTTGTTTTGTAAGACAGTCAAAACAGTCAATTCCACATGGAAACATCTAAATTATGCACCCTCAGCACCATCTTCTAACATGTCAAGTGAAGTAATTTCAACACCCTCTGATATCCTATGTTTTTCTCTCAGAAGGAAGACGACAATAACTCTGGATCTGGACACCCGCCGAAGAAAAAGCCCACCAGATTGGCTATAGGTCAGTGCATGAGCGAGTATTTGAACAAACTCATATTGTCCACGTGTCCTCTTTTGAGACTGACCTGTGTCTGCCTCCCCTCTTGTTTCTGATCTGTCCAGGGATTGAAGGTGGTTTTGATGTGGAGCAGGAGCTATATGAGGAGGATGTAAAGGTGGTCATTTTACCTGACAGACAGGAAGTGACATCGGAGGACCTTGCCACCATGCCTGACGTTGTGAGAGAGCGGGTGAGATACCTTGTGTGTTTTCTGGCAAGAAAAATGTTATCATTCTGTGAAGGTTCTGTCAGGGTTGCCATAGTGGCAATGTGCTACCCTAAAATATTAGAACTGACAGAGGTACAATTTCACAGTACCAGATATCACATTGTCATAATATAAAAAAAAAAAAGCAATTATTATCATTAATACAAGCACTGTTAGTCGGGTCTAATTTGTTCCTGTCGATTCATTTGCCATCCCTCAAGGTGTCCCTGTCAATGACGGGTATAATGGCAGCCGACTCAGTGTCTCATACCTTACAAGTTCAACAGTGGGATGGAGAGGTGAGACAGGAGTCGAGGCATGCTGCTGACCTTAAACAGCTTGACAACGGAGTCAAGATCCCTCCCAGGTGAGACATTAGGTTACAGCTGTCCCTTTTAAATAAATCTGTGCCATGCAGTTCCTCACAGATTAGTGACTTTTTCAACAAAGCTTCTCTTATATTCCACTCTAAATTGATGAAAGATTGGGCAAACTTCAACTACAATAGCTGTCTCAACATACTACAAAACCTCAATCAGTTGCAGTGGTGTATTCATTTCAGTGAAGAAAATGACCAGGCAATAATACTTTTGCATTTAGGATCCATTATTGCATTAGCCCATTAATACGGTTGTCTCCAATAATACAATTTATAGTAAAGATAGCTGTTCAGTTTTATTAGTCAAAGCCTACAAGATATATATATTTATATTATTTCATATATTTCAGACCATGTGTATTGGGGAGTGTGTTAATTTTCTTTTCTACATCCCAGTGGCTGGAGGTGTGATGTGTGTGACCTCCAGGAGAATATTTGGATGAACCTGACAGATGGCAAAGTGCTGTGTGGTCGTAGGTATTTTGATGGCTCCGGGGGCAACAACCATGCCCTACTCCACTTCCAGGAGACAGGATACCCACTTGCTGTCAAACTTGGTACCATCACTCCTGATGGAGCAGGTAAGCAGATGACATGATGATTTTGAAGTCCAACTGAAATTAAAAAGCATGTTTTTTTGACTACATAGACGGAGAACCAACGGACAATTTAAATCTAAACAATGTTTGAATAAAGCAGTATGGGGGGGGGGGGGGGGGTTTGTGTTATTTTAACAAAAACCTTTTTTTATAAATCGATTGCATAAAATTTGTGCTTTTGTTG
>JAVQJD010057159.1:0-21389 GCA_036023655.1 Nannoperca australis
TCTCTCTCTCTCTCTCTCTCTCTCTCTCTCTCTCTCTCTCTCTCTCTCTCTCTCTCTCTCTCTCTGTCTCTGTCTCTCTCTCTCTCTCTCACACGGTATTATAGAAGAGCCTCGGGGCGTCTTCTTGTTACTAGTTTCTTTGGGATGTTCCGTTCCTTTCTGTTAAGGCAGGAACATCTTTATTTAATACAGCCTCTATTCATTTAGTAGAACACCAGATCCAGACTTGCATCTCCCACACAGAAAATGAAACATCAGATCGCCAACGACAATTCTCCGTCCAGGCGGCTGACAGTTATCGGCCATTGTAACACTGTGATTTAAAAGCCTCCTCTTTTGTTAGGCCAAAACCCAAAGTACTGCCAGATGGCCGAAGTCTTGTTTAACGTCCAAATATATCGCCACCATAATGAAAGGTGATTTCACTGATCACTGATAGACTATAAGAAGAAACATTAGGTGAGGAAAAATGAGAAAAAGTAATTAATAGTATCCAACATAGGCTTGTGCTGATTAGTGGATGATTACCCATTGGTCTTCCTATGCTGATATGAAGGCGAAGCTAACTAACTTATTATCAGAACAAAGTTGAACTATATTATAAAAAGAATCTGTGAGCCCCACTGTGTATTTAGAGATGCACCTGGTGGAGCTTCATGTCCGCCTGCTAAATCCCGATAATCAGCACGATTGACAAGTGAATTTTTAATCCTTAATTACAAACCAGACATGTGGGCTTTTTTTTTTAAATAACTGGATATAATTTGTAACGTTGTAAGATATGATCCAAGGTAAATGTAATGGCTTGTGTCATTGGCTGTTGAAACAGTTGACGTGTCTTGCGTTCTGAAACCAGCCACTGTCTCTGAGACCCCCAGTTCCCTCCGCTGCAACGCTCTAAAACAGTACTGTCTCACTGCAAATCTTTGATCCCACCTGCCCCCCTAACCCTGATCCAACACACATATAAAAAGTATAAGACAGTTTCACTGTGGACATCGTCACATAGCAATGCTAGACATTACCCAACCCTATCTTTAATGTTAGTTGTTTCAAGGAATATGTACACAAAGCATGAGTAATGACAAATACATCTAGGCCACTTTATCAGTTGGAATCAGGTATGGAAAGAGTTTTTGATAGCAGTGTTTTAATATTAACACGTGTTTCGGGACACACTGAAGGGCTGCCAGAGCGAGGCAAATAGTTTCCAAATTGTTAAGGTTTCATGGTTTGACTAGGATCTACAGAAAAGATAAAGTGCTGAACTCACATTCCTCAATTAAAGATATAAAGTGGAGCAGTTTCTCCTTGAGGCGGGAGGTGGATTGTTTGTTCTGCCCCAGAGGCTGGCCTTGATAAGCCTTTTCCCTCCAAGCTTTATCCTGAGGCTGAGGTGTCTTAAGCTGTAAATGGTCTCTGTGTTTTCAAATGTGCCTTCCATGTTTTAGCTTTGCTATGATTTTGATTAGCCACGCTAGCGGCTAGGATGTGTTTCTTCACCGATTAGTTGTTGCTGTCATTCTCCTGCCCACCTCCAGCCACAACCAGCTCCACAAACACAGCAAATGGAACATGCACTTAAATGTTCATAATAATCAATTACAAGATCATTTTTAGGAAACAGAGATATTTTCACACATCCAAATTAGCTGCCTTTGTTAAATGAAATGTATTTTGTTGAAAAAAGTTTCATTATTTGTATATATTGTTATATGTATTTTAGAAACTTAATGTCGAGCTTTGGCTAAAGTTTAAGTGTTACTTATTTACAAATCCAGCAGACACATTTGGACTTGTGTTTCTGACCCCCTGATGAATACAACCCTAATGTTTAATGTCTGTTGTCTCCTGACAACAACACTATAAAACAAGAGCTGTGTGTCATCATTTATGTGTTTGCTGATGTGCAATGTTTTGCTGTGGCCACCGGCGGTATTGCAGAAATAAATCTCTGCAGCCGAAACCTCAAACTGTTTCTGTCATGACGTTTTCATCCATGCAGGTTTTATATTTGTAAAACTTTGCTCGAGCTGAGAAAAAAAAATCTGTTGCGTCATCACAATTTATGTACAATGTACGGGCCACAGGCCTAGGGCCGCATACCCTGGAAGTAAACCCTGACACTAGAAACTCTTCTTTGGCACAGGTGACGGGCAATTCTCATTGGACTGAATAGGCGCCATCTTTGATTCCAGTATCCAGTTCTTATAATACATGCACTAAGTTCTCTCTCTCAGTTTCTCCTCCCTCCATCTTTATCTCTACTCTCTTTCTTTCAGCAGCATCCCTCAAGGGGCTTGTATTGCAAATGTATTACGAAGACATCCCCTGCTTTAATGGGATGGCAGAAAGACTTTTTAACAAGCTCCCGCTCCTCCAGGGAGGATTCTCGCCAACACACATACACAAATGTTCTCAGAGAGTGGACACACATCCATGTAGTATCCAACACACACACATGCACTCTCTGTCCTGTGGAAATAGGAACCAAGACCGGTGTCAGGAAGTGGTCCAAGGATTACCTAAAAAGGGCAGACTCCCTACTTGGAATGAACCTCTGCAAAGAGGTCGAGGCCTTTACTGCTCCTGTCAGGGGGTTTCAGCAACCCTGTGCTGTAAAGCTCATGCTGTAACTTTTCAAAAAGTATTATCCTGAGAGAGAGAGAGACACATTATGGGTCATGTTCCATTTGTGGATATTATTTGTTAATGTTTGTGTTTCCAGAGACATAATGTCAACCAGCCGCACACTTTTGACCATTCTACTCTTTGTCCTGTGTGACTGTAACTGTAACAAAGCCCCCCCCAAACTAAAGATCTAAACTCATACGAGCAATACATCAGGGGCAACAGACAGCTGTCCCTGTGCCTTGCTGCTTTGGCATTCAGCACGACATAGAGAAAAACAGCAAATCCTCACGTGTGAGAAGCTGGAAGCAGCAGATGTGATTGATAGATGGTCAAATTACAATCCAAACTACCTGTTATAAATATCTATTACAGTTTATAGGCCGACACAGTTTTTCTGTGGATTATTAATTTGGGTTTGATCTCCAAATGAGGCGGTTTAGCTGTGTTAACTGTTGGCCTGTTTACAACCTGTCTGATCAGTGAAGTTTCTTGCCTCTGTGGACTTTTGTGCAATTACTAACAAATGAAAGATGGCTCTCGAAGGCTTTGAGAGTCTGGAAATCTTTGGTTTAGGTACCTTGAAAGTGCTTTAAAAGTGCTTTTACTCTTAAAAAAACTGTATGGACCCTGTGTATATTGGTTGTTTATTTCACAAAATATGAGAAAATTGTCAAAGAAAATGTACATCATAATATCCCAGAGCCCAATGTGACGTCTTAAAATTGCCTGTCCAACACACACAAATAATCTATTTACACTTATATAAAATAAAAATAATATAATCTAACAGATGGTCGTATTTGAGAAGACGGAAGCAGTTAAAGTTTGGAATCTGTGTTTAATATTTGACTTTATTAACTGGATTATTCAACCAATTCATTCAGCACTAAATGACATGTTGGCTGTCTAGTGACCTGATCTGTCCATCCAATCTGGCATTTTCAGCTTAATGATAAATAAGTGTGCCTAAGGTGGTGACACTTTTGTGGCAGTGTTCAGACTCGACTCTCCGTAGGAAGTTAATCGAGTGGAAACAGCCTGACAGTGAAGGTGAGCTTTGAATCAATGTCATGTTTGTTTAGTTAACACTGTTTTTAGTTTTTTTTGTGCCAGATCTGCCACGGGCCAGTGGCTCCGCATGGCTTGTCACATATGCTACATCATTAACACCCACCTTTTCACTAGTTAGTAGATTAAGTGCATTCTCAGTTTTTATTAAGCTCACCAGGTCAAAGCTGGCAGCGGATATTCAAGTGGAGGACTGAGAAAAAGGTCTTAATGTGGCTGTTATGAGAGGAAATCCTTCCTCATATCACAGCCATGTGATATGACTTGAGGCATTAGTTTAGCCCTCTTATAATAATCTGAACATTCAGACCAGGTCCGTTTTTTAACCCTTTTTATTTAAACAAAATCAGCTTAACAAGTATAACAAAAGCACACAGCAGTGCGGTGTTATATATTCCCTAGTTTCTAAAGTGATTCACTAAAAGGATTTAAAGCTGAACGAGCTGGTGTCCCCTGGTGAGTTTAAAGTGATAATGAGGCAGGATCAATAAAGAGCTGTCCAGGCTTTGTGTAGTCCACATTTAAATAGATTTGACCTCTGAACTTGATGGTATGTTAATGAACTAATTCCTCTCTGAGCCCTAAGGCTACATCCTCACTAATACGTTTTTATTTGAAAACACATAACTTTTGCTACATTTACGCATCCACCTCTAAAACTAAGACCTTTAAAAACGCCTCTGACCCCGCTGCAGTTTGAAAACTCCATGATGTACCCATCCCTGATTTGTTAAGTCTCTATCACGTGACCCATTCCCAGAAGAAAACAAAAGACACCGGCCTTGACTACTAGACACCGGCCTTGACACTTACTCTCAGTAACAGTTCCACCTGGTCGTAGGCCCAAGCAAACAAATCTCCGCTCTTACTTTTCTCCATTGCTGTTCTTCGTTCGTAGCATTTTCTGTTACTAAGCAACCAACCACAGATTAGACGACCTGCTTCCTGTTTACACTGGCCCAATGCACGTGAATTGTCATGTGATATGCGTTTCATTTTAAAACGTCACTGTAAAATGAAAACATATTTTGATTTAGTTGATCCAAATCATGGATATGATATGATATATGTAAAAGTTTTACAGAGATATTCCGATAACACGCCAGCTGTGTCAGTTAACGAGCTACCTGCAAGCTTGCAAGCTGTTCGAAATTGACAGTGGTGTTTCTTGACAGAATTCAGCATATTAACCAAACAAATACATTTCAATTAAATCAATCTCAGTCAATGTTTCCATGTCATATAACGCTTTGCCATCTGATACTTAATGAGGAAGACTGGCCTCCACCTTCATAGCACCAGGTTGTTCTTCTTGCTTCTTCGTAGCTGAGTGTAGCGAATATGGTAGCAGGTTGTCCATCTACCAAACCCTGTTCCCTCAAATCTCTGCACTAAATGAATTCACCGAAAGCAGCTAATGCTCCACTAGTGTAAGGCAGCTTTCAGACAGAATCAGGTGTTCAACAGCGATACAAGCATAGAGACTAAATCGCGATTCATGTCTTCGTACTCACTAGTGGCAGTACAGTCATCACGGCGGCGATTTTTCCTCCATCTTCACAGTTTTTCTGTAAACAGTGGAATGTTCATGTAAAAAGCTAATGCTAATGAAACACAAGGTTCTTCTTCACCTGCGCGTCTTTCAGTCTGCTGTCATATTTTGCGGCCGCTGACGTTGGCTATGTCTCCAAAAGTTGACTCTCTTTAAACTTTTTGTTTTTTTTCTGGCACCTACTGCAACCTGCACGCAAGCCTAAACACAGTACCCTTGTTCAAATGAATGGGAAAAACTGCACATATTTTCCTGTAACTATAAATCTTACTAGGGCGGACAATCATAAAAAATTACTACAACAAGTCTTCTTGATGTAAAGGGAAATTCTGCTGTATGTGTCTGACAGCTCAAGTATGAAATCACATTTAGTAATGATAAGGAAAAGCTGGCAGAGCGTAGGCCGGTGACACTCCGGGCAGTAGGGACTGTGACATCTGAACAGGTTGGTGTATTTACCAGGAAAGTACAGCTCACGCTCCGCTGCATCAGCACGGCTGCTGGCTGTTTGTTTTACAAAGCAAATGCAAGAAAAACACAGAGCTACACACTGTTAACTCTGGTTCTTCAGAATCAACGATTCACGTTATTCAACACTGATAAACAAACACATTTAATATAATTGTATCTTGCGCACAAATTAATCAGAACTACTAAAAAACGACTTTCTTTTCCATCATGCCTGGCAGAGGAGGCTTTCATTTCCAATATAGTGTCATTCACAGAGTGATGACTGGTTATTTCAGGCAGAAGCTGTAAGTGAGATCAGAACTTTATTAGTCAGTGGAATAATTGTGTCACGCATGCGGGGAAAATCAGCAGGCAGCAACAAGGTGGGGTGTTCTTCTTAGTTAGCAGACAGCAAAAGCCTTTAAGCTTGTTGCTAAAAAAAAGCAACAAGCTCTTAGATCTTTTAATTAGATACTGAGACATGCTTTGACATGAGCTTATTATCCTTTTAGATGTTTTGAGAAATCTCATCTGTTTGCAAAGAAAATTACAGTATATATTAGCATACACAATTTGCTGAGGCTAACATGTTTTTGCAGTTTGACAATGCTATGTTGAATATCCATGTCTGATTAGTCTGTGAATGCATCTAATTGCCATTTATTTTGTTGTTATTCAAACAACGGGCTGAGGTTTTACGTCTGGCCATTCTGCAAGTGAGTCATGATTGACTGGTGGTGATGTTAATACCAGCAACTTCAGTCCTAAACTTAGTTTAAGCCACACTAGCACACTTTGGTCCAGACTAAAAAATAACAACACCTGTTGGACAGATTGGAACAAACATTGGTGCAGACATTAACGGTTCCCAGAGGCTGCTACCTAATGACTTTGATGGTCCCCTTTTCCTCTAACGCCACCATGAACGTCCCATCAGGGTCAGTTGTACATTATGTTTAATGTTAATTAGCAATGTTGGCACGCTAACACCCCAAACTAAGATGGTGATCGTGATAAACATTGTACCTGCTACACATCAGCAATAATTAGTTAAATATTGCTTAATTAGCAGCGGGCTGCCAGCATGGCTGGACACTGTTACTAGTTTTGGTTGGGTGCTAGGTCGTTTAACCCAACATTATCTTCATATGTAAATATCTCATTTCCAATTATAGGAGTTATCGTGAAAAAATACAATACAGAATAAACCTCAAGCTTCTCATTTAGTAGGCATAAAAAAGTTTTTTAATTAGCATTAGCTAGAAAACCTCTACACATCCCCCAGATCGGTTGCATAACTTTCTTCTTGCAATAATGCTGTTTTGTTCGTTAAATGGATTAACAAATAAACACTGAAAACCCTTTGCAGATGTTTCAGAGATTAGTGTGTTTCTGGCAATAATCCAATAATGCCCCATTAATTAAACACATAACACTTTGTTTTGGCATTATTTCTGGTGTAAGTAATAAAAAATATTAGATAACAGTAAATTGTAAATTACACTAAAGATTAAGTTTATATAAATAATGACAGAGGCACACAGATGTATTGATTGCCCTGCATTTGTTATACATACAAGGGTTATTACCATTACCCATTGTCTTTAAATTACCTATGCAGAGCAAGGGATGTGTGTTGACTGTAAAGTAGAACCTTCCCTGCTGTTAGTGAACTGTAGAGACAATGGATAATGGTTATATGGCCTTATTACCCCTGCTGAGTGGATTAGCAGCGGTGGGAGTCGCAGCCCGACGCTCTTGATGTTCTGATCTGATGTCACGTGACTGGACGTATTGTTACATGGTGTAATTTTTTACATGTAATTTGATATAGCTTTATGTCTCACCCACCCCAAATTATTTTCACACTTACCAGTTCCCTCGATGCAAATATACAACACATTCAGTTCCTCCTTAGTGGCTGTGTTCACACTGTTCTAATTTCTTCACATGCAACACATATGTGAACCAGTGCGAGCAACCAAAGGCTGGATGGAGCTGTACTACATGGCAGTTATATTTGGAACACTGAAATCAGAATTTTATAGCGTTGCCATGATAGCAAGTAGATCTATGCTTCCTGCTTTGTGCTGAAATTGATGCATTGCAGTCATGCAGAGTCAGAGGCACTGACCGCACTAACTGCCCCTCTAAGGCGCTTTAGGATTGACTGACCAAAGGGAAACTGGAATGACTGGCTGATATTGATGGGGTTAAAGTACGGTCATGCTAGCTTTCAGTTCAACAAAGCCGTCCTGCTCAGAAAAAGGATGGGATGTTATGGTTCTGATGTGTGTAGTAAATGAAAACTGAGCAGAGAGTTTATGAGCTGTGAACTGTGTATGTACGGTGATGCTGCAGGTTGAAAAGCAGTTCTGCTGCCCAAATCATGCTACCTTGCGAGGCACCTGGATTCCAAAGATATCAAGATCATGTGAGAATTCAGCCCAGATTTGCTTCATAGACTGTTGTCGAGTAACATTAAAGGACAGATCTGCGTGGACACATTTCTACCACCACATGGTTTATACCGTCCTATCGCCATAACTTAAACTGAAAGCTCTCTAATCACCTTTTTCTCACCTGAGGAGTCAAAGACACTGCAGTTTTCGGTGCCTAGTTAATATTCGCAACCTGCAGCTACAACCTGAAAATGAGGTGAGCAGCAAAAGATGTGAAATGCTGATTAAATGTATCTGGCACACTGAAAAAACAGGTGTAACCTCGTTACTGTCCCTTATTCTGCACAAGTTCCCTGCTCTTCAATACTGGAGGTCCTGATTCAGAGCTATTAAACTGCTCAGCTTCAATTATTGATATGATGACCATGAAATTTTAACTGGAAGGTTCTCCTAAAATTCATATGATGTCATCAACCGGATCATCCCCACTCTCTGTGTTACTGAACTATAGAAACACACAGTTCACTTGTGGCTGTAGAGTGGTGTTGGAGAGTTTCTTTCTTTTTCCTCAACTTTGGCTGAGTTCAGACACCAGCTTGCAAATTAACCAGCCAACAGCCAGTTTCATTTGAACCATTATTTAACTGTTTATTACCTACAGCTACTGCTGTCTGTGATGTGTCTGTGATGGGATTTGAGAATTTCCAAAACACCTTCCACTCACAAAGCTAAATAGTAACTTATCCTATTAAAATTATTTTGTGCGCTTACCCCTACAAAAACGTACAGAAAGTTGGAGTTTAAACACAACAAGGTGGTAAAGGGGGACAAGTGAGTAGATCAGTTTCTATGTTGTAAGAGGTGTGGTGGCTGAGAGGTACATCTGTGTGCTTATTAACCAGAAGGTCATGGGTTCTCCTCACTTGTAAGTCGCTTTGGATAAAAGCGTCTGCTAAATGTAATGTAAAGACATTCAATGTACTCAACATCCTCTGTAGTCTCATATAACCACTTGTTAGCAACTGCCTTTTTGAAGACACGTAAAAGCTTCGCATCTCACGACTGGGGTATTTACTAATGTATTTTTATGTTGTAGAACAAAATGTGAAAATCTCTCAAGCCTGTGTCAACCACAGACCTTATTTCAGACATCTAACCAAAAACCCATTCAGGAAACCCACTGAGTTTGAGACGAGGAAATAGGAATTTCTGGGTCTCAGGACTCATTCCTGCCGAACTTTATAGACAGCCTACTTGGTAAGAGATGAGATTCCCCAGCGTAGCTAAACTCTGAGGGATTTCAGAAAAGGAGAAGTGTAGGTTTATACACTTCATGACTATGAATGGACGGTAGTCAGTTCATATCTGAAGAAATGATACACATCAAGTTACAAGTTCTGCTTTTTATAGTTTTGTCATTATTTGGCTTTAACGCAACTATTTGGAATGTATTTCCTCACATATATCAGATTATTTATATTAATAAATCATTTGTTTTTCTAGTATAATCTTAGGTTTCTGTTACTGTCTCAGAGATTTTCTGCTGTAAGAAAAAGTTGTATCCATGCACTCAGCTAAATGCCTTTATAGACCAGTGGGTGTTCAACCCTTTCAGAGCAGCTGAACATGTTCTGTGGGATGCAAACTCTCCCCTCAGCTTAAATTATAGAGTCCTTTAAATGTTGCATGCATAATTTTGGCAGTGAGCGCTACACGAACATGTGAGCACATGATAGACCCAAAGGCAAAAATTGCATTAACCTACATAAGTCCGAAAGTTTGAATCTAGTTTTGATCTAATCTACCTTTCCTTTAGTTTTCAGAAACTGAAAGGCAGGTAGAGCTCTCTCTGAGGCACAGCAGCACTCTGGCTATTAAAACTATTAAAGGTTATGGAATATATTCTACAGTCGTTAAAAATAAGCGCTTCTTGCTCTCTAATGGCCACGCAAATTATCTTGAACAATTTTAGTCAGGTTAGTCACACTGTATGTCATTTATCATCCAGCAGAGCAGTCAGACAAAGAGAGGAGCAGGGTGAACGTGACGATGGACTTGAAGGCATTTTCTTTGTCGTCATCCATGCTGCCATAGACCCACTAATGGCCCGCTAATAGAGGCACTTCCTGTTCAACCCAGGCCTTCCTCTGACTGCCCCCTCCCCCCAGGCTTTGCTCTATTGTACTTTCCTTCGACGCATCCTGGATCCACATCACAAATTCTGAAAGAATCTAAATTGTTGTTGCGTACTGGGTACATGTACTGCGAGGGAGTACCAGTGCATTATTGTAGGAGTTAGGCTTGTGCCGGTCAGATCATACATTGGCAATTGAAGGGATGATCGCCGCATGGTATTTCTTACACCGATATGATGCAGATTTTCACTCTCCAACTATCAGAAATAAAATATTATTAAAAATAATCTCTAGAGTCTACGCCCTACTGTGCACTCAGAGACGTTACTGGTGGATCATCATGTCCGGCAATAACGTGGATATTAGTTGATTGGACTTTGATTTGGGTTACTTACACACAAATGCCATTGTTACAACAACACACTAAACTCAGGTGGATGAAACTAAAAACTAAAATAAGACCCTGTGTTAGCTAATGCAGTAAGCTAGGCTAGCTACATACACCTACCTAAGTTAGCTAACTAACAAGAAAAACTAAAAAACAGACCTACACAGAGCGATGGTACTAAGTCTATAAAGCTACAATTGTAGATAAATACAAAATAAGATGACTATCTAGTTCACAACGATGTTTATTGGTTTGCCTGACTGTGCTTGGATGACGTATGACTTGTAGAATCTACTATAGTCATATTTCATATTTCCATTTTAGCAAAAGGTTAAGTTTTTTAAACAATGTAGATCATCAGCATTGTCAGGAAATGACTCAAATATATGAAATATAGACATTTCAAAATCCACTGGAGGGGGAATTAATTATAAACCAATTACTCTCCTGGTGTTTCAGGCTTTTCGTTTTTTAAGCTGGATATATATTTGTAGCATCTTAAGATATGATCTGAGTACATTTTAAGGCTTGTGTCATACAAACACGGTTGTTCCTCCAACAAGTTGATGAGGTGATCCTCTGTTTTCCAAAACTCTGGCAGTTGACCAGTTGACTTTGCTACCAGCTGATTGGCTGTTGAAACAGGTGACATTCCATACTTTCTAAAACCAGCTATAAAAAGGCTTGAGCCAGACTTTTTGGTCAGCAGAAATAGAGATCTTGGAAGTTAATCCTGATCATTTTATTCACATGGAACTCCATGTGTGTACAGTGGGTACAGAAAGTATTCAGTATTCAGAGAATCTTATTTCTCATAGTCTGGGAGTCCTTCATGTGTTTTTTGGAAAACTCTATGCAGGCTTTCATATGTCTTGCACTGAGGAGAGGCTTCCGTCGGCCACTCTGCCACAAAGCCCCGACTGGTGGAGGCTGCAGTGATAGTTGACTTTGTGGAACTTTCTCCCATCTCCCTACTGCATCTCTGGAGCTCATAATAATTTTGCAAAAATTTCTACATTTCGGTTTTTTTCTGTCAAGATGGGGTGCTGAGTGTACATTAATGAGAAATAAAAAGAACTTTTTCGATTTTAGTTAATGGCTGCAATAAAACAAAGAGTGAAGAGTTGAGCTGTAATAAACTTTGTTTTAGTGAAAAGTTGCAGGATGAAATACCAATTTATAATCATGAGCTGAGCTTTAAACATGTTTTTGGTAATTTCACAATTTAATGGTCATAATATATATTTAACACTTTGGGTCTCCATACATACTGTGTTTTCATAAAGTTGCTAACTTTTTCTTTATTAAGTTGGAGATATCAGGCAACATTTCTAAGGATGTCATTATGTTTTGCACATCATTTTTATTTTTGCACGGCAACATACACTTTTTGCACATTTATATAGGATTGCACATACTGATTGTACAGATAGACATATCTAAATCTCTTTTTTTGTTGTTGTTGTATTTTTCTTATGTTAGATTCTTGTAATTGTTCTTTTTGCTACTGGAACACTGATTTTAAACTTTAATTCATGGCTGCTCACATGATTGAAATTCTGCAAAATAATCTGTTTGTCTGTCTTGACATTTTTTAACAATGCCAGTCTGGACTGAACAAAAATAGGCAGCAGAATTCTATTTTTTTTTTTTTAATAAATGATTAAACTAATGGGAACATTGTTCATTTTGCTGGTGAGAAGAGGGAGTGAGTCTCCCAGTGTTGATGACAGTTGTCAGTCATATCATAGAGATAAACAGTCATTCAACTGCAAGATTACCTTAAAATCCATCACTGATGCAGTGTGAGAGAACTGAAGACACTATTCGTTCTTGATGTGATTATTTTCTGTTCTCCAGCAGTGCTGCAATCATGGAGAAGATTAAAAAGCTTTAGGGCTTTCTCTCACCAGATGATGTATGTCTTATTACATGAGCATTACATCCTGTCTGTACATTTTGGGGGGCAGCTTTGTAGTACACTGTGTGTATCACAGGCCTGGTTGTTAGCTCTCCAGCACCTCCTGTCATGTCAAATTGTCCTTGGGCAAGACATTAAACCCAATATTGCTCTCGATGGACAGACCAGCACCTATCATGGTAGCTCCCTGCCATTGGTTTGTGATTGTGTGTGTGAATGGGTGAATGACAGGCCAAAAAATGTGGATAATTTGGCGCTTTGGATAAAAGCGCTACACAAAAGAAGCCGTTTACATTTTTTTAAGAAGATTTTTGTACTGTGGATCTCAGTATAAATGTTTTCCTGACAGTATCACTATTTGACAGTCTATTTGCCCACTCAATGGTGGAGTCACATACTTTTTACATCTTTAGACATATAGGATGTAAGCATACAATAGGTAATCCTCCAGTTATCTTTTTGTTATCACACAGATGTTGACTAATGCTACCATGCCATTGGCTTAGACTGCTGGACCCACTTCCTTTAAGGTAATAAAGGTCATGTGGCTTCTTAAATGGCTTTCTTTATTGCGTGTACTTTTTGTGGGGGCTATGTTGTTGCATTTTGGGATACCTGATACAAAACTATCACAGAGCTATCTTGCTGTGTACTGTCTATGCCAGGTTGACCACTGAGGGGTGATGGATCAGCAGCCTGCTAACACTTGGAATGAGCTTTAAACATTATGCACTGAAATTATGAATTCACTCCCTACTGATCAACTGTCAAACCCGTTTATATATTCTATTCTTCCCAAACTTTCAGGAGTTTGAATGGTTATTAACATTCTATTTTCAAATACCGTTGTAATAATAACATGAAATAAAAAAGAAAGGCTTCATTAAAAAGAATAAATATATAAAACAAAATAAATTAAGATAACACCCGTTTTCTTTAACATATTTAATTGGGGTGTCATGTTCAAAACGTTCTTATTGGACAAATAAATTAAAGCAAACGTAGCAAACTTGTTTGTAACAGTAAAAGGTTCTTACTGCAGTTATTTGCTCCGTTTTCTGCCCCCTCATTAGAGTCTGTGCCTGCCACTGCAGGCAGCAGCACAACGACAAAACGACTCATTGTTAATCTGTAAACTGAATTACTAGTTTATATCTGGGTCATCACTGGCATTTTGTGCAAGTGGTTTTCTTGTCATAATGACTAAATGTCTTCTTTTATCTTCCCTTCTTGACCACTTTATTCTTGCCTTTGATAATCCAACAACCACATGGACAAACGATACAGTCATTTTCGGAAGTCAGAAAGCGCTTGTTATTAAAGCCGGAACGCCCAGATTCAACAAACGGCGTTAGCCACTAAAATCAAGGTATGTAACGCACTGTGGAAATGGACTCCGCCTGCTTCTCTAGAGGTTCGGCATACGTCGTTCACACTTACAAGTGAACCCAAAAGTTAAAATTGAAAGAACGCATTGCGTCGGGCTACGCTATTGGATGATGGTACACAACGTAACATTTTCAATGAGCCGCCATATTAGGAAGCCAAACCCCTCTTTCATTCGGTAAAGAACAGATAGCTTCTACTTCCCGGGTAGTTTTCAGAAGTGCCGGTTGTTGTTGAGCACTTGAATCAAAATCGTTACTCTAGCACAAGCGGTATCTTGGTCTGGTTCGGTTATCGTTTTTCATACGTGTTATTTAGCTACTACTCTACAATGGCGACCGCCACTGCAACTCCGACCGGCCAGAGAAGCACGTGCGGCAGCGGCACTCCGCTGAGCCCGACCAGGATAACCAGACTGCAGGAAAAACAACAGCTCAGAGACCTCAACGACCGCCTGGCCGTTTACATCGACAAAGTCCGCAGTTTGGAGTCTGAAAACGACGTACTCCACCTGCAAATTAACGAGAAAGAAGAAGTGAGGAGTCGGGAGGTGACCGGACTGAAAGCCCTGTATGAGACTGAGCTAGCCGACGCCAGGAGGTGTTTGGACGACTCCTCCAAGGAGCGGGCCTGGCTGCAGATCGAGCTGGGAAAGATCAAATCCGAGCATGAGCAGCTTCTACAGAAGTAAGCCAGTTACACTGTAAGCACGCAACGCAATCCAATACAGACATGAACTCGTGTCGCTTAGCTAAACGCTATATGCTCACTTTGATTTTCGAGCCACTTTTGCAACATTAACGTTACGCACGCAAGCCCGTTACGTTATCCCGTGTGGTGAGAGCGTCGCTCAAACTCGGCCTATAAAAAAATAAAATCTTTTAGATTTTACTGTTCGTTTTGTGGCTTGTTATAAACCACGTTCAGATTTGACGTACAATCATTAAACATTTTTAAATTGTAACCCCCCCCCCCCAAAACAAATAAGATTTTGAAATGACTGACAGTGGCCATTACCCGCCCACCATTGTCTGTGTCGCTGCAAGAACTGTCAAACCGGCTATAAAAGTTCCAACTTTTACAATGTGTAATGCTGATAAAATATTTGATTTACTGTGTGTCGAGGAGGAAATATGTTTATATTTTAATGTCCAAATTGTCTTTATTGAGTATTGGATTTCGTAGTGTTTCCTATGCACCGCAACCAGGTATTCACAAACATGATACAAGAGTGTTGTACAGCTGTTGAAATGCATGCATAGGCGTTGTGGAGCGTTTCCTCCTCAGTGTCGTGATTTTAATTTCATTTTCAGTAATAAAATAACATGATAAACTGTGTAATTAATAGTAAAAAATTTGATGTTTCCCAAATAAACACCAAGCAGTGTTTTTTCATGTTCTTTGGCTGCACGAAAAAACCAAACTAGCCCAAAAGAACTTTGATTTCACCAGTTTGTGAAATTCTTCAGGGTGTTGTAGAATGTTGCAGGGTTCCACTTTTATTACTAAATGAATCTAGCCTAAGCACACTGTGAGAAAACTGTATTTGAGATACACATGTAGTACTCGCATCTGCTGTTCAGTCTGAGGAGTCCGGTGTGGTTAAACAGTGGGAGTACTGTGGGAGTGGTAAAACAATCTGACAGTAGAACACAGGTGGCAGTGAAGGCCTGTTTGAGTCTGTGCTTTCTCTTGGCCAGTTGACATGACCCATTGGTCCACTTTATCTTGATTTCTAACGCATTTCTTGTATATGGATTGTGAAAATGAACTGAATTGCACAGTATTTGTAGCTGTTCAACACTCTTGTATCATGTTTGTGAATATCTATAGCTTTCCCCATGTTTAAAAATGCAGTAAAGGTGACTGGATGTCACGTGTGGAATCTCTGGAATAGATTCAGCTTTCTATCTATAACGGTAGACAAAATCCATGGTTAC
The DNA here is from genome assembly GCA_036023655.1 of Nannoperca australis. Lineage (NCBI taxonomy): Eukaryota > Metazoa > Chordata > Actinopteri > Centrarchiformes > Percichthyidae > Nannoperca > Nannoperca australis. Next base: position 15,877 of record JAVQJD010057159.1, read on the forward strand.
CACTGTTTTGGTACATTTTCTGTACCGCAGGAAAAGCAAACAAAATGCAGAAAATACCATTGTTTATTTAGAAAAATTACACGGTGGCTTATTGGCCATAGCTCTTTCACATTTCTCTAAGAAAACATGTTCATGGACGAGGAATTGCATTTAAGGTTTATTCATGTTACGTAAGTCACGTTTGTTCAATTCAGAAACAGCTGCAAGTAACGTTATGGTCTAACTTACCAATAGAAAATGGACTGAGCCTTTCATCAGCAGTAAACACATTAACTGTTTTCTTAATGTGCGTGTGGTAAAAGCTTCTGGTATATATTCAGGTCTTTTAACTATAATACCTGTTATTTACTTGACAAAATGTTTTCTGGGCAATTCATACGTTGTGGTGAAGAAACAAGCTATACGAGAAAAGCGTTTTTTCTTTCTTTCCTTTTGGATGAAGGTGATGACTTACTGTCTTTATACAAGTATCTCAGGTAGGCCTTTCTGTTGCACACTCAAGTGGTCTTACTGACAATGTTGAAATGAGAGCTTGTTGGGTCGCTGGTTTTGCCTCACAGATAATGTTTCTCAGTAAAATGTGAGAAAACGGACATACATTCCACTCATAGCTGATCCTCTTAAGCAGCAGCCCCACCCGCCCATCGTAACCCACAGGCACACCATGAGAAAATAACTGGCCTCTGTCCCAGAGAGCTCTTTCAGCAGACCAATTTACTCACAAACCCACTGTTGACTTAGTTAACCCAGGCTCAGAGCTGGCCAACGCATGTCCAGCATGTTTTTGAAAGTAAAATATGTAGCTCTCATCTAAATGTCTTGTTTATTTCAACACATACGGGAAATAAAATGGAGGGGGGGGGGACTCTAATTTAGTGGTCAGCAGTGGTTTCGACATAGCAACACTGATGTTGTGGGGAACAGTTCAGCACCCCAGTATCATTCATAAATACTGTGTATATCATGCCTTCTAGGAGTTGTAAAACAAATGAATGGAATCATGTTGGATTAAAAAAAGGTTTATTAGAGGGTAAACTGCTTTTATTAATTTGCATTGTCCCTTTGTTAAATGCATGAACAAAGAAATGCCTCTTCTGGCTCCATGTTTTATGCTTGTAAACAAAGTGTGCCTCTGCCACTAATGGTGTAGTCAACTTTCACTTGTGTGTAACTCTTTCTGCCTCATCAGGTTTGGTTTGGGGCCATATTAGGATATACTGAAAGAACTTGATGGTCGTCTTTTTTGGGGTTTTCTCCTTTTGACCAGCAGTCACCATGGCACACTGACACCACTCACCATGCCTTGTCCTCTCCTTCCAGCTACAACAAGAAGGACTCTGAGGCAGCAGGAGCCCAGGCTCGGCTTAAGGACTTGGATGCTCAGCTGAACTCTAAAGAGGCCATGCTAGCTACTGCACTGTCTGAGAAGAGAGGCCTGGAGGCCACTCTGGCCGACCTTCAAGAACAGCTACAGGAGGTACAGAACTGCTGTAATGCCATGACCAATGCTATGATCAGGCTAGAAGGATTTTTGTTTCTTTGCACCTGTTTAGGGGTGAAACGGTACACAATATTCACGGTTCGGTATGTACCCTGATTTCAGAGTCACGCTTTGGTACGGTTTTCAGTACAGCAGGGAAAACAAAAAATAATTTTTGTAATGTATTTTGAAAAATGAAAACATTTAACAGTGGTTCATTGGCCATCATTGTTACTGTAACAGTTAAGGCACAAATACTTAACATATTTTGAGTAAGAAAAAGAACACAAAGGCCTCTGACCTGTTTAGTCCTGAACAACTGCAGCTTGTTTATACAGGGCATGCACAATTGATTGACTAGAAAGGTGGGGGCTTGAGAGCTTTGACCATATGCTTAAAATCATTATTAGTTATTACTTTGGCATAGTCCAAATCTGCAGTAAGGCCTGACTGAACGCTGTGGGGAGTTAAACACAAAATGGTAAAGACTTACACAATTAAATGACACCAAACAATAGGCTAGATTCTAAATATTACACAAGTACTAACACATCTGCAATCTACAACAGCAGCAAGACAGAGGAAGCAAGCGAAAGGAGCCACTAATGCATTTTATTCACCACTGTGGCTATGGGAATTGGGCCAATTAGTCACAACAATCCATAGACACTCAACTTCAGTTGAACAATCTCTGCATACAGTTTGACACTAATTGTTGTCCATTTTCGCTGTAACTTACTGGGAAACCATAAAGCTCCCATGCAGTGGATCTTCCTGCTCTGCTTTCTCGTTTGTGTTTGCCATTTCTAAGCCGACTACCGTGCTACAGCTGATAAACAACAACTTGTGCACTGCCAAAACTTGTGATGTGGAATTTGTGTCCCACGTCTGGGAGAGTATTTTGACAGTAAATGTTACAGGTCAGAGGGCGTACCGAACCAAGGAAGTTGCATACTGAACGTCTTGAACCGAATAGTTTTGAATGAATAAATGTACTGTTACAGCACTAGATCCTTTGAACATTAATGGAGTGATGCAGATAAATTAATTGTGCGTACTTAAAGCCAACGTATCTTTGTGAATATTACCCGTTTATTGAGAATCTTTTCAGGTTCTTTATGGTGTGGCCAGTTTTTGGATTTGCTAAACTTGATGACCCTTCTTCATTCTTCTAGACTTATTTTCAAAACACTACCATTTTTTTGTGTGCTGTCAGCTGGATACAGGTCTTGCTCAAGCCAAGAAGCACCTCGCAGATGAGATGCTCCTGCGCATTGACTTGGAAAACCGCTGCCAGAGTCTGACTGAGGAAATGGACTTCCGTAAGAGCATGCACAAGGAGGTGAAAGGTTTTATTAAACTGCAGTAGACAAGATTCTGGCACTGAGAGTCCTCACAGAATATACAGTGCATTCAGAAAGTTTTCACATTCAGCGCACTGATGTGTTTAATAGATATTTTGAATGGAGCTCTATGGCTTTGCATACACACAGGACACATTCAATCTCGTGTAGAGCCAAGCCAATAATGAATGACAGTAAAGAAATATAGAATATCGGCACACTTATCCTTTTTAACATCAGAAATTGAGCGAATTTGACTTCTTTGAGACTATGCGGGATGCTCTTCTAAAATCAACAAGAGCATGATGAGCTTTCCATTTTTTTTGAATTCATGCAACCTAACTAGAGTTAATCAGGACATGATCAAACCCAAGTGCTTACTGCTGTGCTGCAGGAAGTGAAGGAGGCCCGGCAGCGCTACGAGACCCGACTGGTGGAGGTGGACTCTGGACGGAAGGAGGAGTATGAATATAAACTTACTCAGGCCCTGGTTGACATGAGGGCTCAGAATGAGGAGCAGATCAAGATCTACAAGGACAACATGGAGAGTACCTATGTGGTCAAAGTATGAACAAACACACACACACACACGCACTCTTTCAGAACATATTCTCCATTCACATAATATTCCATTCCACGTGAAAGAGCTGACTGAAATAAAGAGTGAAGAGTTCACCTCAGTCTTGTTCATAATGAAGAGAAACCTTCAAACTTTCTGTTACGTCGACTCATTGTACCTATGTATAGTCTCACAGCCAAACCCTTTGACCATAATTAGCATGAAGTCACATATAAAGACACCAGGCTGGTACAGTGGGCAGTGTAAGGTTTGCAGGTCAGAGAGCCTCCAAGCCCCTCTTTCTCATTGTCGCACCAGGGAGAATAATGTATGAACTGATGTAAATGACAGGTGACGTATGGAATAGTATACTGCCTGTTTTATTACTAAATGACTGTGTGATGGACTGTCTTTTTGTTTTTGCTTTCTTGACTTGACGGCGAGGATAGGGATTTGTATCACAGTACTTTTAGTTTATCTTTTTTTGTCCATCAAAACATGAAAAATTGCTTACTTGAATGATGAGCTGTGAAAAGCTAATCAACAATGCAAGCAATGCTGGATGTGTAATGTTGCTGTGCAAAAGAAGGTGATGCAAGGTGGTTGTGAGCTGTAGGGAGGGGTGTAGCAGCAAACGCATGTGGTCCAACTGCACGTACTACTGACACCATAATACATTATAAAAGGTAAATGCTTTCTGTAATATGTTGACAACCCAGTTCAAATCATTTTCATACACAGTATGCATGTAAGCAACAATTTTTTCATACATTTGTTTACAATCAAGTGAAACTGTAAGTAACATGTAAGAAAGACAACATACCAAACAACATTTTAGTCACTTCCTGCGTGTCAGGAAGTGACACACTGCTCACTTCCTCTTTTAGGGTGTGATGAGAAGGAAACTGTGTTGACTCTCAAACCATCTGTGTTTTTGTCTCCAGCTGGAGGACCTGCATCGGCTGTCTGAGATGAATGGAGCATCAGCCAACATGGCCCGAGAAGAGCTCACAGAGTCCACCCTGAGGATCGAGAGCCTTGCTGCCCAGCTGTCGGGACTGCAGAAGGAGGTTGACATTAACTTTTCATTCTGTGACAGAATTAGAATTGTTTTCCTAAGCAGCTATATTTCTCAAAGCACTTTTATGTCTTTGCCGAGTCTAATATACTTACCTATTGGGGAAAGGGTCTGTTGTAGAACAGCCAACTCTCTTCACACAGATCTGTCGTACTGACCTGAACAGAAAAATCCAATGAATCCAGACTAACCCCATTAGAAGACTTTGTTAGATTGGTTTCCAGATGCTATTAGCTTTGCCTTTTCTCCAGTAAAAGTGAAACACATCCATTGAAGCAGCAGAAAACAAGACTAGTGTGTGGTCAGTGTGCTTAAGCTGAAGACAGATAGTCAGTGGCAGTGTCTATAATGTGAATTCCTGGATATTAAAAGTTAATCTGCAGTTTTCTGTAGTGGTCCCAGTAAAATTTGTTCTTAAAGTGTACTGCAGTAGCATATGACATGGCTACGTTTGAGTCCAAACATTTAATAAACACTTTCCACTCATCGTTTAACGACGCAAATGACACGTTCCACAAATCTGAGGTACAGTCTTAACTGGCACAGTTTGCTTTGTTCTTTGTTGGATTGTAAAAAAAATAAAAAATATCTCGTGACTACTGAAGTTGGGTGACCTTTGTTGCTGACAAAGGCTTCGTCCTGCTTTGAGCTGGGCATGAGCGCTGCATTTTCTTGTGCTCCAAATACAAGCCTGTTAGCCACTGTCTGTAAGCATACAACTATTTCTGCAACGTGATTGGCTTTTTGTCGTGGTCGTCTTCTGTGTGTTTAAGGTGCATTAGTGCCCCCTCTTGTGGTGTACGGGTACGGAAGAAAATAATATTTTGATAACTATTGTTATGGTCTTATCGCCCAGCCCTAGCATGGACATACTGTGGTAGGATGATTTGAATGAAGAGAGAGCAGGAGGAAGGAGAACAGTAGTAACAATAACAGCAACAACGGCAGTTGAGCAGGAACACGGGGGCAGCAGGTGCAACCACAGATCCAGACTGTACAGCGCTGGAGGCAGAAATACCTGCAGAAATCTTTAGAAGGATAGTTATGTTTTTT
>JAVQJD010057187.1:0-25300 GCA_036023655.1 Nannoperca australis
TGTACATATTCAGGAACTCTGTATCTTTACCAAGTACAAAGTGTGTGTGTGTGTGTGTGTGTGTGTGTGTGTGTGTGTGTGTGTATGTGTAAGAGACTGTCTGGATGTGTACTTGCGAGGGGCACTCAATCCCTGTAACCATGGTTACCAGGTGGTCTGTTCTCCCATGGGTCATTATTTGATGACAGTGAGGAAGGAGAAAGCGAGAGAGAGGGAGGAAGAGATAGAAACAGGAGGAGGTGTGGCAGATTTTGGCTTCATCTCTTTTGGCCAAGTAACATAATGTATTTCTGAATTGTGTTTTCTTTAATCTCGTTCTTTGGAATCTGGTTAAGGCGGGTTTGATTTGCAGTTTAAACACCGTCAGTTTTTGTTTTTTATCGTAATCCTGCACAAAATAATGGACATACAACAGGATATTGTTCATTCCTGAACCGTTTTCTGTTTATTGTCCTTCCTCCGTGCATCTTTCCCTGCATCATCTCTGCCTTGCTCTTCTGGCCTCTCCCCCACTTCCCTGGGGCCAGATTCACAAAAGCCTTTAGAAGCTATTTCATCTTAAAGGGGAAGGCCAGTGCTGTCCGGTGCTCCAACATTTTGCCCCTCTGCCCGAGGACAGTTTGATCTGCATTCGTAAGCATCTGTCTGAAGGGAGGCAGGAAGAACAATGAAAAGTCTGGCGCGGCTCCTAATCTGCACCCGTGACTATAAAAGTTCCCAGAGCGAGCCGCTGCATCGGATTGATCAGTGCCATAAAATGAAGCTGCTTTATTTGTACATGCATGCACTGGAGAACAGTGGGGTGTAAAACACGCTATGAAAGCAGTCAGTATCTCACTGATGCAGCAGCTTTACTCTGGAAATCCAGACTGAGGCATTTCCTTTGCATCATGCTTTATTGAACAGCAGAGCAACACTGTCTCCTAACAATTCTACTTGTATACAGTTAATGAAGCCTATGCTTTACAAAATACATTTTGTAGGAGATGTAATGCTGCCTTGATTTAGGTTTTTATAAACATAATGAGGAAATGTTAACTGTATAATTAACAGATCTGTCAGCTGTGGAAGGTCCATACTACAATATTTCAGCAAAATGTTCACCTTCAGTATCTCCTACTAAAGCATGGTGGTTGTGGTCTTACACTGACTTTAAATGAGAGATTAGTTGTTTTACTAACAAAGACCACTCTATTTCTCTTACCTTCAAGAAGCAACAATTAATTGAGCTTACTGACAAGTATTGTCTGTATAGCCAAAGCTTGATATATCTTATTCCTTTGTGCCAAAAACTAACAAGCCACTCTGTTATGACATGTTGCTTTTATTAAGATGATGTTTATTTCCAGTCACACTAAACTGCTGCCGTAAATACTTTTGTATATTTCCAAATACAAGCTGGAAATAGTTTTTTAAAACAAGTATGTAATCAAATACCAGTTTTTAAAGATGTACATCTTCAGTAACAAGTGGGCTTGGATCTGACAGGTAGTGGAAATCAGAAAGTACTAACAAGAACTAATAAATTGCGGGTTTTGTTCTTTTCAAGGGATTTGTTAAGAATAACACAGAATCCTTTACCTCCAGCCTCCTTAAACGTAACAACTAGGTACGCAGGATGCAAAGTCTCCATCCTGCTCCCTCTGACTTTTGTCCGGGCTGGATGTCACACTACTTGGATTCGACAATTATGTTTCGTCCAAAATGCATTTTGCAAAGCAAATTAATATAAATTAAATTTGCACGATCATTGAGATTTCCGTGTTATTATATATATAATCAGGCTGGTTTATCTCTTTTAATTGCTTTTCTTTGTCTGTGCTCAGTTCTTTGGTTTTGTCTTTTGTTTGTGTTGCCCAAGTCTCACAGCTTGGGGTATATCGACCGGAACTGGTCCACACACTTACACACCCAACATAATCAACACACACACACAGAAATCAAGGGGGAGAAGAAGGAGATAGGGAGGAGCAGGAGATGGCGATAGGGGGTAACAGTGGGTACAGAGACAAAGGGAAATTATAAATGAGAGGGCTCACATGCCGAGTGTGTGTTCAGCATTTGGCAGTGGTTAATAAGCAGTAGAGTTAAAATGATAGATCCTAAGGGTTGGAGACACGGTTCATTAAAGAATTACACATTCACTTTGCTCTCACTGTCTCGCTCATTCAAAGCGACTCTCGGTTTTGTGCAACACTCTGAGAGAGAGATAGAATAAATGAACTTTACATGAAATCCTGCCCACTCAAGCTATCAACATTACCCCAAACCTCTACCAAGCATCTCATATATTTACTGTCACGTCCTCTTCTCCCCCTGCCTGCCTGTCTGTCATTCTGTCTGACTTCCTGCTTGTCTCCACAGTGAGTGTGTTCATGCAAATCTGATTAGACTTCATGTGTTTCTTGGTCGTGCTCTCTGCGGTGATGCAGTTACCCCCTTGCTTGACCGTTCGAAGGAAGCCTGTTGCCCTTGCTTTGTCTAGCCTTCTCTAGCTGCACCTCCAACTCCATCCCTCATCTTCTCAAATGTTCACACGCCGCACACACAGCAGACAACCCCCCCCCCCATTGGCCCTGTGTTGATGTAAAACCTTCGGCCAATCACTATGCCGTGTTCATCCTTTCATCCACCTCCAGTCACGGTCGGTCCCTCGCTGCATTCACTCTGCAGTCTTCAGCTCGTTTTTTTCTCTACGTGTTTCCTGCAAAGGTTTTATGATTCCACTTGAGGCTATGCTTAACCTCGGTGAGTGTGACCTTGGGAAGACGCTTCAATGCAAGTCAAACCGTTAACTGTTATGGTAGCCCTTTGAAAACAAGCACTAGCCATTCATCTGGATATTTCTTTTTAGACGATATAACCGCACAGTTCATACCACTGGACCACTGGAGCAGGTGATGGAGGTGCAAACTAGATGATCAGACCAGGCTGTTCTCCACATTGATTCATTAATAGCTCGAGCTCGATTACATCAAGTGTTCTTTCAAGCTAAATAAATGTGTCCAAGATGTGCGTTGATATTTCAGAATAAGTAGACGCCAAACGGTACGTTAGTGTTAGCTAGGAAGGAGAAGTTTGAATGCTAACGTCAGCTGTCGTCTAATGGTAACTTATGGGTGATCAAATGTTGTGTTATTGTCTTCTCAGTGGCTAAAATGAAATTCCCTCTTTGTGCTGGGACTGTGCTGTGCCGTAATGAAGTGATAGACACCGGCAGTGAAGAATTACACACTGGCTTTGTTGCAAGAATCAGCGCAACAGAAACACAAAGTTTCCTTTGGACAACCAGTTGGTAGCTAAAATCAAAAGGCTTGCTTGTTTCGTGTCATACTAGTTAACATTATTTTGGGCAAACCAGAATCACTGAATTGATTGGGTTTCTTCTACATCCAAGTCTGTGAGGCTTGCTCTTTATAGAAACACTCGTCAACGTGGAGCCTGTCAAAGTAAAACACAACCATTCATGTGCTATTTTAAATTTAACATTGATTTAACATGTCTAAGTATAGTCCCTTCAAAATAAGTTCACTCAGTATATTATAAGCTTACTAATATGCTTATAAACATAATGGCAAATTACCCACCAGGGACATATTTTGGCACATAGGGACATTAATTACCACCCAAGTGCATAAATAACAAGGTGACGGTAGTGAAGAGATACATTACAGTGTGTTGGCAGGATATCAGAACCAGATGATATTCAAGTTGAACATACTGTCTATTGTGTGTTTAGAAAATAGCCATTGTCATTGGTGTTGAGATGTATTTACACTATTCATTTCTGCGGTGTTCACAGTACACAACCTACTGTTCGTTCGTTCTTTCTGTATTTCTGTATTTCTTCATTCCCTATCAACTCTTTATTTTGCTATTATATTATAATTTGATTCTGATGAGTGCTTGCTGAGGATATAATCCACGGCTACCTTTTCCTGTGTGTGTGTGTGTGTGTGTGTGTGTGTGTGTTTCCTCCCTGGGGAACTGAGACTGAAGTAATGAAATGCTCATTACTGATTCAGCTGGAAATGCTAGGGATACGTTTACACGCCTACACATCCACCAGCAATCCAGACGCTTTTCAAGGTCACCTCATTTGAATGTGTGTGTGTCTGTGTGTGTGTGTGTGTGTAAAAGAGAGAGCGAGAGAATGAATGTCTGTTGTATACATACAAATTGAGGGCAACAAGACTGGGCATAATTGGTGTCTAAATTGATAGTTCTGTACAATACACCACAGGCATCTGATATAAGACACGGTCATTAACGCACTTTGTCCTTGGTCTGTTTTATACACACACATCCACATTTATCTTTGCTGTCAGTTCACTTTTCAACTTTCACTCATCAGCTCATGCATCCCTAACATCACTCCATCCACACGGACAAACACACACAAGCACACGTACGGTATATCGAACATAAACACAAATATTTGAACTACCCGAGGTTACCTTCTGAGGCAAGATAACACAAATGACCCTCTTCCTAGTTTAACACATTAAAATGCATTCATTCACTTCCACTTCACACACAGATCTGCCTGGTCAAAGCATAACTAGCATGTTTCTGTGTTTATGGACATACACACATACACTGCTGTTGTTGGGAACATGCTGTGTTGTCAGTTGGGTTTTGTTTCAGGTGGCAGACGGGGGGGTGCATGAAATAGAGTTAAACACAGTAATGCTGAGGTTTGGCTATTGGCCTGTCTGGAATGGATGCTTTGGGGATGCTTGTTACAGATCAGGCAGTGATGCTGAAGTCTGAACATGACAGTGGATGAAGGCACCACAGCTTCAAATAGTGATTTTGGCTGGGTGGTACGTTTAGAGGTAGAATTCTCTGTAACACAAAAATATCATATTATTGTATTAACACGAATTGTGAATAATCATAAATACTCAGTTTTCAATTATTAACAGTGTTGCTTTTGCAACTATAAGCCATGTTTTTCTCCTTTTAGAGTAAAAACTGACCAAACCTTCAGGAATCTGTGTGTGTGTGTGTGTGTGTGTGTGTGTGTGTGTGTGTGTGTGTGTGTGATGCACTAAGCGCTTGGCAGCCAGTTTGTTTTCTGTGGTTCACCACAGCTCTGATTTATGGCCCCTCTCCACCTGTTAGGGGCCTTACTGTCACCTGAGGGCGAACGCTTCCCTTGAATCCAATTCCATTTTTATCTTATTATTTTGGAAAAGTATCCAAATTACAAGTCAGTGGTGAAGAGGACACATTTATTTGCTCAGATAGGAGGGGATAATGTATCACACGTCTTCATCAGCTCTCCTCTTCAGCTTTTATAATACATGGAGACCATTTTTGTCCTTCCTTGTAAACCATCAGTTCAGCTCCTCTGGGGACGTAAACTGTGCATGAATGGAGGTGTAAGCTGTTCATGCTGGACGCCAATAAAGAAGACTGAAACATTCAGCTGATCTGCAGTTGCACTGACGGGATCCTTCAAATGTCACTGCTGAATTTTGATGATCTCACACACACACACACACACACACACACACACACACACTCATTACTCATTGCAGTAAAGGTTAAACTATCTCATGAGTTTGACCAGTGACACTGTTCATTACTCATCTCTGGCGGTGTGTGTGCGGGTGTGTGCGCACACGTATTTCTAGACAATCTGCCATATGTGACATGTTCTGGATTGTTGCTAAGAGACAAACATGCCGATGGGCATCTAGGAGGAGACTGTATGTTGCCAATCACTTCAGAACACACACTTGCATATGCACATGCACATGCACATGCACATGCACATGGAAAGCAGCCTTTCAAAGTTGGAATGATTTAAAACATTCAGTCTAATGATCAATAAATCATTTAGCAAGAAGAAAATGCCAAATATTTGCTGCCTCCAGCTTCTCAATTGTTTTTGCTTTTTTCTGTTTTATATCATTTTTATATAATTTATCGTTTTCAGAGAAAACAAGCTTTTGGAGGTTTTGGTGGGTAATTTTCAATTTATTTTTATTCACAATAAATTGGTTAGTTGGACCGATAATTAGCAGGTTAATCAATAATGGGAATAATCATATACTGCTGCTCCGCTGTGACAGTGTTCCTACAGTGCATCGTCTGTGGTGAAAGAATTATTCAAATTGTTCATTTAAGCACCACCACAATGTAATTCATTCAAACTGTACTTCAGTAAATAGAAGTTTAATCAGCAACATGTATTTAAATTACCAAAAGTGAAAGTACCCCTGATGCAGAATGATCTTGGAATGACCAGGTCTTCATTCCCAACAGCAGTCGACTTACATCTTGTAAAAGTAGTAGTATACATTTATTGTTACCCAAAATCCTCTAAAATCATAATTTCGCCTTATTGGCCTTCAAACAATGAGTGTTACTTACTCACCTTGCTAATGCTCTTCAGCATAAACAGTTACTGAAAATGTTCCCGTTGGCCTAATTAAAGGGACAAAACTAATCTTTTAAAATTGCCATTTTTCCATCTAAACCAGCTCGCTGTCGGAGCAAAGGAAGGTCAGTTCCAGGACACAGATGACAAAAGAAGTTGAACTATTTATTTGTCACACAACACTGCAGTAATCTGATGCAGTTCTGATCCCTAAATAGGTTCAGTCCAAATGTGACGCAGGGTTTTCACTTCTGATGGGAACAGATGGACCCAAAGCAGACCACACACAAACACACACCCTGTGAGCCCAGGGTCCCATAACGCTCCATGCAGCTATTTGTGAAGAGAGAGCACACAATAAAGGGCAGATTCCTAATTGGTAAACACTCTGCTGCGAGTAAATCATCTGAATCATCAACACAGACAGTCAAAAACAAAAACACATCATGCGTCTCATGCAGATTTATCTTCTTCTTTTTTTGTCTGCCTGTGTTTAGAATTTCAAACATGCTCGTGTTTATTTGTATATTTATAACGGTGCTTTCCTGCAGCTTTAATGTCTGTGTTATAATGAGATATAATATTTGTGTGAGTGTGAACATTAACAACTCACCTCATTCCTGAGCGACTGAAAGAGCCTCTTTGTCTATTGTACTGCAGGACAATGTGTATTGTAAGAGACAGAATCAGATTTCTGCCCAAGCAGGTGTGTGTGTGTGTTGGTGCCAGGATAAAGCATGTTGCAACTGCGTGTTTTTTATGACGGGGCAGGTGAGTATGAGAATGTCTCTGACTTATGTTTGTGTGTGTGTGTGTGTGTGTGTGTGTGTTGTGTGTGTGTGCACACATTTAGCTGGCGGCACAGTCTGTCTTCCTCCTGTCCTAATCCACTCATTTACCTGAGTTCCTCCCCTGAGGGGCCTGGAGACCTGCCAACACACACACACACACACACACACACCTACGTACTTGCATATGAAAGTGTTAAAGCAGCTGGTGAAGTCCGGCCATATGCCCATGAAATTAAGCAACATTTCAAACATCTGTGTGTGTGTGTGTGTGTGTGTGTGTGTGTGTGTGTGTGTGTGTGTGTGGAAGGTATACACATTTGTCCAAAGCTGCGGGTGGGTGGGGTGAAATTCATAAATCTTTGAGGACTAAACAACAACAAAACAGCTGTAACTAATGCAGGATTTTGTGCAATCATGAGACTAAAAACAGAACCAGAAATATGACTTGCTAATTTATGGACTTGTTTATTTATGGAGATATTTTTTAACTAGATTTCTCAAAATGATTCCAAAGGTACGAGCTTAGTTTGGTTCGTTTAATTAATCCATTCAGACCGTCAAATGTGGGATCATGGCTTGTAAAACTAGATTAATGAATACTGTATTTCCCATGTTCAAGATTATTATCTTGTAATACAATACAAACTTCCATTTGGATAATTGATCTTTATTTGTGGAGCCCTCAGAAACCAAGCTTTAGTGCTTCACACAAGGCAATACATGAAAACCAACAATAATACAAGCAAATGTGAAAAGTAAATGAATTAAACTGGACCAGATTAACAGTGATGACAAAATATAGTAAAGATAATAGATTTAAGAACATGTAGTATATTATCTTGAGATTACATAATGTTTACTTCACAACAATGATCAAATTTACAGTACCGGGGAGAAAACGTAGACCAAGCCTAAAGTAGCCAAGGGGTAGGAAAGATTGTGGAGCTCAACTAATTTGAGAAAATAGTATTACATTTTAAATTAAACATGTTGAAGAAGTTGAACCTGTTGGTAGTGATGAATAAAGAGTTGAAATAGTTAGCTTAAAGCAGCGGGTGAATGGTTGAAATAAATGGTAGTGATGAAGAAGGGGTAACTGAGTTAATCTGACGAGGTTGTGGGGGTACGTTGGTAAATTATTGCTTTATACTATTACATCCTGTATCATTATATTTCGCCTCTGTCTTCCTCAGGTGATGATGCAGGTGATACATCCAGCGGTCGTAGTCCAGCAACAAATGACAAGGCTCCTCCTCCTCCTCGTCGGCCCGTCCCTCCTCATCACCTCTCACCTCCACAGGTAGGTCGCGGCTGTTTCCCTCCTTTCTCTGTTCCTCTCGTCTGTAACTTGGTATCTTATCGCATATTCTCTGGCAGGTGGATGTTCGAGGCTCAGCCCACTCGTTGTCTGTTACACCGTTACCTCTGACCCTGGGGACCCTGCTGCTCCTACTGCTGTCGCCATGGGAACACCGCTGATCACCGAGAGGCGGTCCCTGAGACTGACTGGGACAAAAAGACTGAGGGACGGCCACGTGTACTGTGGTGAAGTTGTGCATTTGGAGTTTCTGTAAGCACTGATGGTTTTAGTTGGGGTGGCTGATGGGACACACTGTGGTCCATCACAGTTGCAGGTGCACAGTATGCATTTTTATGTTGCCTGTACTGACCTCTACATGTGTTTGTTTCTTTGTATTTAACTCTGATAGGATTAGGTTGCACAGCACTACTGACTTTCTTTTGTTGAAGAGATGTAAATACAAATATATATATATTATATATTTATATAAAGAATTTCTATAGATAACAATGGCTTGATGTGTAAATAAAGATTAACATAGAACAGAGCAGATTGACTTTGAGGTTAAGGGTTTAGTTTGGTTTGACCTTTACATCATGTATCCCCCACAGAGAGTACAGAAGCTATAGTTCCAGCTGAAGCCTTCACTGTAGCAGCAGTGTACTTACAGTGAAGGCAGATTCGTGGGGACTTTAATTATTGTTGAAGAGAACTCAGAGAGCTGAACGTAGGCTGGTTTTCCCGATAGGCATAACAACCAATTATGTGACACTTAAGACCATTTGCAGATGGTCATGCAGCATAATGAAGACTTTGACAGTTTGGCCTGTAAGCCTGTGCAGTCTGAAGCCCATCCGGCACTTATTTTGTTTCTTCATACGTTTTTTTGTTTATGCAAGCTTGGAGATTAGTTTTTTGTATTTCCACGGCAAGTATGCTGAGAGTTATAACTGTGTGCTCAAAATGTAAAATTCTCCAGAAATTACTTTTTAACATTAGAGATCTCTCCCAAGAAATGTGTGTCATCTGGTAGTTTGTCATTTCTATGCATATGATACATTTTAAAGTCTCAGTAGTTGTGGGGGGAATTCATTTGGACGGTTTTCTTCTCAAGTAGTACAGTGTGCAGAGTTGTAAAAGCACTACAGGGAGGGATGTAACCGCTTCCATTTCAACTTCAATTTCACTCATAAGCTGCAACTGTCCGCAACAGAAAGCTCTGTAAAATGGAATATCCCAAACAATAAAAATCACCTAATACAAGATTAAATATGGGCCTGAGAGGGGCGGGAAATCATAAGTGACAGCATAACAAAGAAGGCTGAGGACCTTCCACAATCATGTTGCCTTCAAGAAACGTAGGTAATGTGAGAAGTACGAGTGAACAGCATCTTTATATACAGTCTATGGTTGAAGTGCACAATCTGGAACATGTTCTTGCTTTTGTCCTGCGCTCGGTGCCATGTGCGCTCTAAAACAGCTTGCTACTGAACTCTGATCACGTGAATATGGTGTGCACTTCTCACACTACTTTTGATGGCAACATGGTTAAGGAAGGTCCTCAGCCTTCTTTGTTGTGCTGTCACTCATGATTCCCCGCCCCTCTCAGTGGTCAGATCCTAACACGTGAATTCAATGAAATTCATATTTGTGATTTACACCATTTTGTCCAATACAGGCATTAAAATAAAATACCTAAATTCCAATATAAATGGGTCTACTTTCATCACCCGCGACAGTATATTGAAGAAGGAATGTGACTGACAGATGAGACAACTTAAGAAAGAGTTATCTGGGCAATGAGCCCAAATGCCATGTTAGCTAACGAGATGC
Organism: Nannoperca australis; assembly: GCA_036023655.1. Taxonomy (NCBI): domain Eukaryota; kingdom Metazoa; phylum Chordata; class Actinopteri; order Centrarchiformes; family Percichthyidae; genus Nannoperca; species Nannoperca australis. The sequence continues at coordinate 10,316 of JAVQJD010057187.1, forward strand.
TCTTACAACATAATTTCAAATTTAAACGTTCTACCCAAAAAAGATGAGATTTAGGAATCAAGCCGACCCCCTCCATCTATCACAGCCCTCGCTAAACGACCTTCATAAACAAACATGCCAATGCACTTACAGATAAGTGGATGCATGAAGTGGCTGGATACACACTATTTTACTGTTTCTCAACCTGCAAACAGGTACGTTATTCAAGAAAGCACAAATAATGCGATGGAGGCGGATATTTCTTCTACCTGAAGTTGTGTGTTATTATTCAGAGGCATAAAAGTGCACTCCGTGATTCACGTGTTTGTGCGTCAGCCATTATGTTTCTTCAGATCGATTCATATTGTGAAATCAGACAGTTCATTCACCTTCGTCTGTGAGCTACAAACTGCTCTCTGAGTATCGCACGTTGAAATGTTGAGAAATCTTTGCAGTGAAGGACGTGTGAATCTTGTCAGTGCGTATCTGTACATGAGATCGAGTGATGTATCAAGCATAGAAATTACTTCCCGTTGTTCTTCTAGTGCTGTGTTGTGGTTCTCAGCGTGTGTGCTGAGGCACACTGGTGTGCCATGGAGTGACCTCTGCTGTGTCATTGTTTTATAAAATGATTAAATGTACTTTATCAAGGTTTAACACATTTTTTTGTTCAGAAATTCTAATTTTGTTGTAGCGACGTAGCAGTATGCAGGAACACCAGGATGCAACAAACTACCAGTTAGCTGCAGTATGGCTTCTCTCACCACACTGAACACCACTGTGCTAATTTAATACACTAAACCAGTGACTCTCATGTGAAATGTACATAAACCAACTGTAATACACCATGTCCTGCTGCTCTGTTGTGTCATTAATCTTCAGTTAAGTAATAAACTTTTCAAATACAGATGGTACTTTGTCTTTTATATATCGTGTAACAGCCTCTGTGTAGGATTCACACAGCAGCCACAAACAGAACTGAAACAATGTGTAAATTAACATGAATTGTAAATAATGTTTTTGTAAATAATAATAATAATAATAATAATGATAATTGCATCTAAAAAATGTATTTGGTAGAAAACAATTCCACTGAGTGGTGGTGCTCCATTTACACATTAAAACTCTTTTACACTGCAGACAAAAAATATGGTTCTGGAATTTCTTCCATCTATCTTAACATAAAATAAAGACTTCACTTAGAAACATTAGTTATTGTTGAGCAGTGTATTTCAGCACATCCACCATATCTGGGCTTCTAAAATGGGTTTAAACAGATTTTTGAAGCCATCACAGCTTTTATGTGTACATTTATATATATATATATGCAGCTGCAGCTCTTTGGCCTCTGGCACTTTAAGAGATTACTGTGATTGGATTGGCATGGTCAGGAAGTTGGCTCAGATTGCGTGGTTGGCACAGGACACTGCCAGGGGATGATGGGAAATAAAGACATCATTGAATGCAAATTGCCACTGAGAGAGAGAGAAAGAGAGATGAAAGACTGATGAGTGTTGCCATTCCTCATCCTGATGTTGGCACAATGTGGTCTCACCCTTATATTCAGTTTCAGTCTGAGACCGTGTCAAGATGTCTTAGAAAATTAGCCGTGAATTGCCACGGCAGTACAGAAATACAATGTAATAAAGGCATTAAATAGCATAAATACTGATAGTAAACAACACAAAATCGGTGTAATACCTTTACACAGGTGTAATCACTTAACAGAGCTTGTTTCTCTTAGTGTTGACATGCTTTGCAGCTTAAACTGCATACTTATGCAGATGAAGATCGGAGATGATAAACTCAGGATACTTATTTATTTTCTCAAAGAAAACCTCTCTCAAATCCTTATATTTGTCACAGTATGGCACGAAATGAGATTCTGTCTCAACCTCTCTTTTATGACAAGGTAGACACAGCTTGACCTCCGTGGCTTTAGCCTGTTCTGCCTTTATCCATCGGTGTTGATGTGTCCTTTTCTTTTCATTCACAGGAAATGCCTGTTTTTCCTGGACAATGCAAGGCACTGCTTTATTCATTTCCTAGAAGCGAACGTATGGTGTACTTAAAGAAGGCAAAGAGCCAGTATACCCTGCCCATCCCTGAACGTAAGAACAGAGAGACAGAAATCGCAGGCGGCTGGCAGGCTGAGAGGTGAGGAAGGTGGGAAAGCAGCTGGGATGAATCAGAGTTCATGACAGGGAGAAGGAGCCAGAAAAGGGATTTGCAGGACGCGGTTTCAACAAGCAGGTGGAGGTTGTTCTGCTGAATAACATCCTTCCTCTGTGCCAGCGCTAATGAAATCAGAGCTCTGATTATTTTAACCCTGTCGATGGGTTATGATTGAGGGTTGTGCTATTTGAATCATATTTATGTTCCTATCCTTGCCAGTGTTTGCAGCCTTCGAGACACACATTATATCAGATTACTGACTGTGTACAAGCTGCAGGGCCACGTGAGTTTATGGCTGTTGTAGCTATAAAAATATGTCTAGAGGCTTGAGAGCCATGTGGTTATAGGGGTAACCCAGGAAGCACACCTGCTCACCTTATAGACACAAAACAACACAGCTGGATCTATTGACGTATACGGCAATATGACACAACTATAAATGTCAAATTAGGAAATGCATGCTCTGCACAGGAAAGCATTTTGTAAATCTGGGTCTGTCTGTCTGGAAAGGCACCCCTGAAGTTCTAGTGATCTGTGTAGATTCTTCTCTTTACTGAAGAACTGCAACCGGCAAAGAGTGAAGAACAAACTCTTTGCCCTCTCAGCAGAAAGTAGTGCTCCATCCAGAATAAGCTAAACAGACGAACACTGGATCTTTTGCCTGTCTTATCCCTCAGGTGTTCAAACCTTTTAGTTACTCTAATTGTTGCTGTGAATGGGAAAAGTCCATTGTGGCCTAATGCTTCTGGGTGTAAAAAAGCCCCTTGAATATCAATGACTGCTGATGGAATCTATATGGCAGTTGTGTGGCACCGGTCTAAATTTGGATTGGACGGTTAGAACTCATTTAACCCTGAAAGCTGATCAACTTCACAGTGGTTGGCAGCCTCCTTATCTACAGTCTCTATATTGCATTGCCAACATAGAGCAGCTCTGCTGAAGCAACCAGGGATTAAGTGTCTGGCTGAAGGGCACTTTAACATCATCTTTTCTGTGTGAATAGAGAGCATTGAATCATCTAACTCCCCTCAACACACCCATATTATCCCAACCATCCCTTCAATCCACTAAACCACTAATTGTTTCTGGTAAACCTGCAATAACTTACTTTTTTGGGGCCACTTGGGAGCAGATCAAACAAGTTGCAAATGCCTTTCAAACGTTAGCAAACAGTTGCCTCTTTATACATCCAGCATACAGTTGTGTTCAAATATTCACCTTCCTTTTTAGCTCTGTTTTTGGTCTCCACCAAGTCCTAAGTGAAATATTTGGCTCTTTAGCTGCTAAAGAAAGTGGCTGACTGTATGTGGTAGCATAGCATAGCATAGCATAAGAGTCAACTAAAATAGTAACGTTGTGGGCCAGAAAACCAAAACAATGAGCTGAAAGATGCAATAACTCTTCGTAGGGCTCAGAGGAACTGCTAAGTCCTGTGATAATCTTCTGCTGGTCGATGACTACAATGACCCCTTTCACTTTACAGTCTTTGAACCATTGTTATAAAAATAGCGATTATACCCGATTTAAGTTGCACCAACAAGACTAACATCCGAGAACTAAATGCTAACGTTAGCATGCTAACATGCTCGTAATGACAATGCTGACATGCTTCTTTAGCAGGTATAACCTTTATGCCATGTTCACTCTTAGGTTGGCATGTCATCAGACTAAACTTAATTAGCACTAAACACAAAATACAGCTGAGGCTAATGAGAATGTCATTAGTCTTTAGGAATACCCTATGTGGAGAGTTAAGTGATCACCAAAGCAATTCATCCTGAGAGTAACATGGATATCTGTACCAAATTTCACAGCAGTCTATTGAATAGCTGTTGAGACATTTGTGACAATACTTAAAACCACAAATATCAACCTCATGGTGGTGCTTTAGGAAAAAGCACTTTTCATGCAGCCAACAGCCGACTTGACTTATCACATCATGATTGGTTCTGTGACTTTCAGTCTTTTGGGAAGCTTCTAACAAGGAAGTAATGCTTCACCGGTAAAACCTACTGATTCGTTCAGTGACAATGACAATTCAGTTTGGAGGACTGTGATAAAGGTTTAAGTGTAGGTCACACATATAAGGCTCTGCCAAAGTAGTGCGGGTCCAATCCAACTCTACAGCCACGCGGCTAGCTGAGCTAACAAGTCACAATCTTCTCCCTTGTCTGTTCTCTAACTAATTTACTTTGGCCCATCAGCATTGACTTGACACTGTTTTCAGGTTGAAGCAGGTTCACACCGACCTGGATGCCAGACAGTCATTCACTCCCATGCCATTATGTCAATGTTTATTGGCAACGGCTCAGAGATATTATCTTCAGTGACAGATAGTTTGGATCAAAGGTGGCAGGTAAGCTATTAAAGTTTCATCATCTGTGTGATTTATTGTTTGTAGGTATGTAAGTGTGTTGGTATGCTTTGTGATGGACGCAGTGAGAGTGTATGCTGTGTCTACAACAGCTTTCCACAGATAATCATCATTTCTCGGTTCAGTCCTGCTACTGCAGATGCTACCAAGAATGACTGACATGTGAGTTTAAATCTGCTGAGAAGGAAGTATCTGTCTGACTTACAGACTTGAGGGGAGACAGTGTGGAACAGAAAAAGTAGTACACCATCATACCACAGGTCGAAGCAGGCTAAGCTGCTTTGTCTTTCATTATTTTTCTCCCTGACATCGTCACGCTCTGATGCATCGCAAGCCTGCACTTGGAGATTCAGAGCCCTGTGATGTATCTGTATGATATTAAAAGGCTGTGAGAGAGAGAGAGAGCAAGGTGGAAAGGATGGCAAACAGGAAATAGATTGAAAAATGTGCGAGTATTAAGTATTAAAACTTTCTACTCTAGAGTGTGTGTCTTTAGGGCAGATAAAACAGGGCAGGAAGTTCAGATGAAGAGAAAATAGAAGAAAACAAGGCCGAGGCTGAGTTTAAAAGAGTGTAAATGAGTATCTGACCTGGCTTGACAGGCCTCATATTATGTCTTTAAGCAAAGGTTCAAAACACAATAGAGACCCAGTTTGGAGGGAATGTTCTTGCCAGGTCTGAGTACAACAGGATTGATTTGTGTCGTACACAATGACTCAATAGTCATTTGCGTAAACGACCAGTTACCTAACTGACAACATTTAGACATCACTGTCTCGACACTGAAATCCTGCACTAATGTGGGGCCAAAAAGAAAGTTGAGACGTCGCTTGTACTTGTCCACAGACAGTATTCACATTGTTGCATGAATTAACGACCTAAATATTTGTCTGATATCGGTTCAAACCAGTTTCGAGGGGGTGATTTAATCTGACATTTAATATATCACACCTTCAGTTTGTCTTGACGTGGAACTCGGTTAACCTTTTCCCAGACATCTTGGTGGATTATATTGACGTTTTTTAATTTCTTGGTTGAAGATTCTCATCCAAAATCTGGCTGCATCTGTACGTCTCCAAAACAGGGAGATGCAGTTTCTGACACGTTACTCATCTCTCTCTCTCTCTCTCTCTCTCTCTCTCTCTCTCTCAACCGCAGCACAACAACATCTTTCCCCAACGAGGGCTAAAGCGTCTGGTATGTACAAATCTCTTTTAACACATTAATCCTAATGGCACTTAGCCTGCCAAGGCAATAAATCATTGGCTGGATTAACACTTGTCCTGGCTTTTCTCAGGTGTGTATGGAGCCGACCATGTGCCTGTGTATGTGTGGGATTATGTGAAAGTGTAGCTCTAATTTCTCCTTTGTATGAGGTGGCCAATGAATGCGTGTCCTTCGGTTGACCAGAAGGCAATTTAGTGTTGCGGTAATCTTCTCTCTGTCCGATAATCCACATTACCACTACTTACAGTCTGTGTTTTGGCAACAAGATTAAATAAAGTTACAAGATTCTCTCCTTTTGTGCTCAACTTGGCACAGCGCTCAGAACTCTAACTCACAGCTAATTGGCAAATTTCAACATTTAAGATACTAAGTCACAAAAGGCATCTCATCAGTTGTTAAATGGCTCTTACCGGGAGGCTGGACCTTTTATTCTAAAGAGAGATGATCTAGCCCAAATCAAATGGTGTATTTGACCTGGAAGTTGTCCTCAAGCAGCCAACAAAGTGGTAAAATACCAGTTAACTCGGGTTAATCACATGAAACCCAGTTAAAGTTGTGACATTAAACAGTTTGACAGGCAGAAATGTGCAAGATTCTTTTCTATGGATTTCTCTGTAAAGGCCTTTGCTTCAACAAGTTCAGGCCGCTCACAAGAACAAACACAAGAGTTTAGACCTGAACGACTTTGTAATTCATATACTAGTGATTCATGACCACCTGAACCAAATGCCTTTTTGCTGAAGACATGTTGACATGTCCCGGTAAGAGAAAACACAGGTGCAAATAATACAAGGGATGATGTTTGAATTCAGTTTCAGGGTCCTGGTATTTTGCCACTGCTGCCATTTGAAACTACAACAAACTGCTCAAGCATGTTTAGTGAAGGGACAGGTGTATGTGCTGTGTAGAGCAACATGGTTCCTCTTTTGAAAAATCAAACTGTCTTCCGAGTTGCTGAGAAGAATCCTGTTACAAAGAATAGAGACAGAGGTGCAGTACACTGAGTTTTTAATCGTTTTATAAACTGCTAATGCAGCACATCCAATATTATTAATCCCTACTATTAACCCTGAGCCTGACCTGTGTTTAATTAACAGTACTCACACTATTACATACATTTCATTTACACACTCTGCCACATCCAATTTAAAAGTAATTAAAGCATATTTCAACCCTCTGTGGCTGTAATTTCACCTATTTGATTTAATTTCAGCAGCATTTCCGCCGTGTCAGTCAGATTTCAGGGCTGCCAGTGACATTTCCTGGCCATTATTTGGCTGTCGGGGGGGATGTAGGATGTGAAGCTCCTGAATCCGGACCAGTCACCGAATCTCCCCGCAGAGACACACGTGTGCGTCAAAGTCTGTTTCCAGAAAAGGCTAATTTCTTTCATTTGAATGTCCCATTTGAAGAAAATGTGCACTTGAACCTCAAATCCTGCTCTGGAAATCATTGTTTGTGTCTGAGGAAGACTTGACTGCAGGCCAACTGAACGCTCAATCACTTCTCAAAACTTAAAAAAACACTTATTGGTGTTACAGCTAGGCTAAAGTCAGATGTATTTTTCATGCTTTTCATTATATTTCTATCTCTCTCATTATCTAAACTTTTATTTATTTAAAGTGATTTTCTCATGTAAAGCCCTTTGTAACGTTGTTTTCAAGATGCTGCATAAAAAAGTTAATAGTTATTCAAATTGATTCAAGATGTGTTTTAAATAGCACAAACTATAACAGTACAGACACCTTATTCCTGAGCTTCTAATGATTAATGTATCTAATGTACGCACATCATCAGAAAGGTTCTCTGTTCGTTCTTAACCAGAGATATTTAGGATCAGACCCCTGTTTGGTTTTATGCAATGGACTTTTTCCATATTTCAGATTAATTCTAATTCTAAGCCTCCGCGTTGAGGAGTGCGGGCTATGCAGGGATTCTGAAACCAACACAGTATCTCAGTGTGTACTCTGTCACTTCCAGTTAACTAGAGTAAATGCTACACATTGTTGATGGGGAATCCCTGGAATATCATCCTTTTGCGCTTTCCCCCCACTTTCGGGAACTGCGGGTGGCGCTGTTTGGCCCCTGGTTCTTGCAGCAGAAGACACACGTTCCATAGCCACACACACACACACACACACACACACAAAGAGAGAGAGAGAGAGAGATAGAGAAAGAGCGAGCATCAACAATCCCGACAGTCAAACACACATTGCATTGTCCCAAAGCTTGGAGAGAGGGATTTACCGGACCTTTTCTTCTGCTGTCTGAAACCTCACCTAAAATAGCGGATTGTGCTCTTTTGTTGCCTTTAAACCGGCTGATTTCCATAATCATGCACCGGTAGTCTGAGCGTGGATCTGCACCGGCTTTGACTGAGCTACACCTGCTCTCTCTCTCTCTCTTTTGTCTCACATCTCTGCAGCTCGCAGCCAGCCGCGCTGAGGAGGACGAGGAGGAGGAGCGGAGTGTACCTGACACCTTCAGCCGCGCGTCGCAGCTCTCTTCTCCCGCAGAAGCACCCAGCCAGGTCCGCCTCCTCCCCTCCCCTGGCCGTCCGCGCGTTGCTTCGCCGGAGCTCTGCGCAGTTTGAACGGGGATCGCGGCTCCAGGTGACAAACCGAAAACTCTGAAAAAATTTGAAAATTGCAACAAAACACTAAGGATCTCCTGAAAACTCCTGCTTCATTCACTAGTCCCGGAAATCTTCAGGATTTTCTGACTGACTGTAAGAAAAAAAAAGGACTACACTAGAAGATGCGTCTCCCGTTGCTTCTCTCAGTGTTGGCGTGTCTGTGTGCAGCACCGGGCCCGGTGGCCGGGGCGGACAAGAGCTGCACCGACCTGCGGCAGTTCTACACCGGGAAAGGATTCACTCTAGCAGGGGTACCCCTGACAGAGATCTCCGGTGAGTTTACTTCATTCAAAGAAAAACACCCACACAGCTGAATGCACTTCACAACACTTAGGTCCGTTTTTAAGATATAGCTTTCTCAAATATCATCACATCACCTTATTTTGTGGGGTTTTCTATCGCCTGTGGCAACAGTGTGCTATATAGGGATTTACACTGTGTCTATAACATTTCTATTGCAATATTCCTTTAAAATGCATATCTAAGATCTTTACCCCACAGAAGAGTGAAGAGCTTGGTTAGTGCATTGTGAGTGGTTTGAATAAGGACACCATTCATGTTAATAAAAATGCACCTAAAGCTTGTTTAGCCAAGTTTTAAGTTGTATTAACTTGTTTTAAAGGCACGTGTGCTCATATCAGGCTACAGCTCAGTCTTTGTGTCTTTTCTCCAGCCCCTCTACACACTCCTATCTTCTATTTCCCTCACTGAGCAACGCTCCCATCCTAACCAAAGTCTCTCCAAAGCCCATCTCTATTATAGTCCTTTCTCAAGCATTTTCATTGTCTGCTGTGGGCAGAATTGCAGGTGGGTGTAAGCCATGCGTCTTAGGAAGCTATTTTATTCTATTCAGGGCCTTTTACGGTTGTTTGCTGATGTTTGCGCTGCAGGTGTGAGCAGCGTTTTATATAAACTGCAGGGGACAATATAGATTTGCTTTCTGCTCGTGGCTTCTGTAACTCCATGTTGAATAGCAGTAGCACACTAATGTGTTCTGGGGCATTTTTCATTGTCTGCTCTGCTCTGGACTGCAGGTGTGGGGTGTGCGTATGTGTGGTTCAGTAGATGCCGAAATAGCCTCTTTTGTAATTTACATGAACTAATAATTTAAGCTAGCCTCGGGCAAAATCCAATTACAAGCAAGCTCACAACACAAGCTGCTGTAACAAAGTTGAGTTGAACAAGGGAGGAGAGGGAGATTTGGGATGGTTATTCTACTCTATTCTTTTGTTTCAGCCTCGTACCCTCTCTTGTCAGTCAGTCAGCCATCCAACCGTTCAAGCAATCATGCAATTAATCAATCAGTCAATTACCTAGCCGGTCAATTAATCAATCAGCTCGACACTCAGTCAGTCGACCGGTCAGTCAAGAAGACGTCACGCATCAAAGTCTCTGTATCTCGTCTCTCTGGACTCCACTCTTCACCAGTGCTGATTAATCTGTCTTGGTCTTGAGGAAAGTGCAGCTGGGGATTGTGGAATTGAGTCGTTTTCCCCTTTAAAGCAGTCATCTGTCGCTCTCTGTCCCTCCCCATATTCCACCTAAAGATGTCCAGAAAGAAAGCAGCGGCCTCCCAGAGGAGGAGATGAAAGAGAGGCGAGATTGAGGTGTGCGTATATGTTCAGTGTGTGTGATCTGAAGGTCATTTCCTCACAGTGTATCAATGAAAATGGGCGGGGGAGTTATTAATATTGGATGTGTGTGGGTGTGTGAGTGAAATACAGACTAACAACAAACAGACGAGAGTGAGGAAAAGACAGGTGGAGACAGAAACAGACAGGAACAGAAAGTAGAGTGGCAGACAGTGAGGCGGGTTGACAGAGACAGAACAGGTGAGTCACTCAAGGTCTCTGTCGCTGCTTCGTGGACGACAGGGGAAGAGACCTGACACGAAGCTCACCCCCCCGTTCTGTTAAAAACTCATCTGTTATTGACAGATGAAACAACACAATGCTTCAGTCACTTGGACCTTGGTCTGCTCTAGTTATATGAGCAGAAGTTCTTCCTTACCCCGAACCCATTAAAAACTGACAACCTGATAGGGACAGAAAAATGGCAGAATTCCCCAGAACAGGGGCTCTTCAATCTTCCTCATCTCAGAGACCCAAGGTTGGTAAATTTAGCTTTTCCCACTCAGGGTGTGTCAGTGTCACTCTGGAGGACATCGGTGTCGACCAGGGTGAGATTTCATTTTATAAACCAAATGTCGGTGCAACTGGCTGAGGTAACCATGCCTTTTCTGCAACTTTACACCCATTAGGAGAAAAACGAATCGTTTGGATGATACAGATATATTGCAAACTGCAATTTGCATTCATTGTTACAGTGGTTGCATTTTTCTTCCCACCATTATTCATGTAAGTATGTATTTGTACCAATAAGTGCACAAAATTATCTGCTTTCCATTCACAACAGTTTGCTTTTGGTATTTCTTTTCACTGTCGCCAAAGGTTCAGACTGACAGACCTGATTATAAAAACATTCAGGTTTGATGCCCCTGTCGCCTGTCACAACTTCTAAAAGGTCTGAAACCTGAAGGGCAGAGTAATGCTGGATGAATGTTTTAAGGATGAGAGAACTGGAATCCATTTTCTCCAGATATGATACTCCAGTTAAAATAATCTAAACTGATAGTTTAATTACAAAATCATCAAGAATTTAAGATTTAAGTTGACCTTATTTTAAATAAATGGTAGCCTTCTGTCCTGCCTGTAACTACACATTGATGGTCATGCACTGGACAGCTTTCCCATTCAAATGAAAATTGGAATCTAAAGGCTGTCTTACCTCATTACAAAGGTTATAAAAAAACATGTTTTACTGCTGCAAAACATCCACATCAGAAGCAAAAACTGTTGCTTACAAATGAAAGCACAACATTGCTTGAATTTTAAATATTTCTAGAATCACTCAGTAAACACGTGCTGAGACGTTTCAGCCCTGTGGCCTTCCTGTTCTCGCAGGCTCAAAGCTGGAGGGACAAGCAGTGTCCTAATGATTTGGGACAAGAGCCAGCTGTTGCCAGTCATGAGCAGTTCAGGATTAGCATTGTCTGCAGAGCACGTTAGTGGTGGGTTACTTCAGTTTATCCACATATTTTGGTCACAAATCCCTAAATATGCAGGATTCCTTCAATACTGTTGTTTAAGAAAAATAACCCTGAATTTCTACAAAACCCTTTCATAAATCTAATAAATGTGACATTCAATGCAACTATTTGATGCTTAACAGTTTGTAGTTTGGATTTTCTCCTTACTGTAAAACAGTATTGAGGTTTGATTCGTAGCCCTTTCCTCTCTATTTGTACTTCTGAGGTCAGCAAACATCTATGGCACCGTTTGGCAATCACAACAGTGAGTGACACAGTGTCAGCAGCACAAAAGTACATTGAACATTTGTTAAAAAGTGAATTCTGGCAACTATAACTCCTACAAACTAGTCAGACTTCACTGACATGCAATTAGTTGTTGCGCAGGGGGAAAAGTATTTTAAGCCCGGCAATCAAAAGCTTCCATCTGTCTCGCCAGTTTTTGTTCCCAACAAACAAAGATGGAACAGAGTTTAGAAAATGTACATGCAGATTCAGAAAGGAAGTGTATAATCTGAATATACAGTATGACAATCTGCAACTGAAGAGATTTCCATGTGAACACCTGAAACACAAAGTGTATATTAGTCTGGATATGAAATGTATGTTACTAGCAGGTATAAATAGTGTGAGAGACCTGTATTTGTTAGTGGATATGATAAATATCACAATTTCAAAGTAAATGGTGTGTAATTTCACGAGCAGATGCTCTTAATTCCTGCCCAGAGTTTAAAAAAAGCCCCTATTCTTCTCACACCTATTGTCCTATAGGCTTAACACCATGTGAATGGAAGCTGTCTATCCTGCTGTCTGCTGGTCTGTCTTTGTGCCTGCGAGCGTTTTTAACTCACACACATTATACCCTTTACCAGGTCAATAGTTAAGGACTAGCTCGTCCTATAGTGTGTTTGTTTAAAAGTCAGTGAAAGCCAACACCTCCTCCAGGGAAGACATTTAGTTTCATTCACACATGCAGAGCAGCACACACCCATGTGATCGGATGACACACAGAAACGGAGAGAGACTATATGTTTTCTGCACGCTTCAGATTCTGTATTGGGAGGTATTGAGTTTTGACGCCTGTGTGTGTGTTTGTTGTGTAGCCTACATATTGAGTATTTGACACGTTGCTTGTTTGAAAGAACAGGGGAGAGGATGTGTGTTCGAATAACAGCGAGTTTAACATGATACACTGTGCTTTAGGTAAGATTACCTGTAGATTAGGATACATTACAGGTTTGGCTACCAGTCGATAACTCTTTAACAAGGCTCAGTCAACTGGGAAACCTCCATTCATTTACATTAACACAATGTCACTGCCTGTTCTTGAGAGTACATAGGGCTGATGAATAATTCAATATTTTCATTTATTACTTTAGTTTCCATCCATATTTAGTGCAATTATTTTACAGAATTTAAAGGAAATCTGCAATACAAAACGCAAATGAATCCACATTTCCATCCTCCACTCTCATAAATCGACATAAATCAAGACATAGACTATTGGAACGACTTCAACCACGTCATATTATAATGCAGTCATATTGTCGACTGTGATGTGATTTTATGATTTTGCTTTCTGGTAACATCATTAGCATGAACGTTGGTGTACATGCAGTAGTAGAGATTTTACAAATCTTGATTTTTACTAATCTACCAGTCAGTCGAATTTTGTAGTCAAATAATCAATTAATTGCCAACAGTTTAGCCAATCAATTAATTAGTAAGAGTAGTTTAGCAAATAAAAATGCCAAAATATTCTGGTTCTGAGGATATGATATCGTTGGGTTTTGGACTTTTTAGTTTAGACAAAACAAAAAATATGAGCTGTAGCCTTAAAAGTTGTCTTTTTACTATTTTCGCCCTGATGAAGACCCTGCGTGGTGAAAACTAGTCTGGGTTTAATGCCCGACTAAATAAAAGTCTCAATACAACTTCTCTCCTTGCTCTGCCTGACAGTGCCTGAAGAAGAACATGTCTTTTCTATGTATCTTACGTTTCCATGACCTGTGGGAATACTGCCATATTACAAAGCTCAAGAGAGAAAGCTACACGTGTGAATTTAAGAATTTAAGCCGGCATCAGTATTTCACAGTCTACTTGCTGGACATCTGGTGACGTTGACTTCATATCTGCCCACAGCGTCTGAGAAACCACTGTGTGTGTGTGTGTGTGTGAGCGTTAACGACGTATGTGTGTGAAAGGGGAAACTGATACTGTCCGTCATCTGTCACACATCATATGCTCACTCAGGCGCTCGCAGCACACGCCACCAAGTGGAACGCTGAATACCCAGTCCACACACACACACACACACACACACACACACACAGTACTCTTTTCTAACTTTTGCACTCCTCTCTCTTCCTTTCCCTTGTTGTCTGTGTTATTCCTGCTTCCATCTCTGCATTGTTTTGCTAGACAGGCTCAGATCTGTGAATGCGGGGTTATGTCTGTGTCTGTGGTGTGAGAGAGAGGGGCGGGGTGGGGTGAGAGGGTTTGGTTGGCAAGATCTGTTAAAAGCAGAGCTGTGAATCTTTCATGATGTCTGAAGCAGCTACATGAGAGAGACAGACAGAGATAGAGGTGAGGATGTGAGGAGAGCAGACCAGAAGGAGGATGAGAGGAAGAAGAGAGGAGGTTCTGCCTTTCCTGTCTTCTCGCCTTCATCCTCTCTTCATAGACGTGGCTTGGATGTAACTACAACTGGTTCTATACTGATCCCGGCTCCTGCGCTCCATATGTCATCATTGTCTGATGTTTTTTATTAGATGCTTACAAATGCTTTTTTCTGTGCAGCGTCGTAGAACTGACTGTCCACTAATAAATGCCTCCACCAAACAGTGATTTTCCAATCATAGATTAGCAATAGGCTAATATTTCATGTTTAGGATTTCTTAACATGCCAAAACCATGCGCATGGGATTATTAGTGAGAGCAATACTCATCATGTAAAGAGTTTGGAGGATGGTGTCTTTTTAAGCCTTTTGTAAACCAGAAACACAGGTTAGCTGATACGCTTTGTCATTTTATATGGCAACAGTTGCTAGCCAGACAAGCTCTTGTTTACTTCTGTCTGAAATCAATGATCAATTATTTTATAAAAAATTATTAATGCAACCATTATTGTACATTGCATATGTGCCATGCCAGAAGAATCCTCTTTATAGTGTTGAAGCTTGTTGTTCTATGTAATGTAGCCATATTAATAATGCACATTCTTCATATTCATATCTTGCTATTACCCTGCATGACTGCGGGTAAAGACCCAGATTATATTCTTCCATTGCCAACATATAATCAAATGAAGTAAATGCAAGGGCAAGAGTCACAAAGCCCTCCTGCATTCCCATTATCATCACGTAAAATAGGAGTGGTAGGTCGAGAAAAAAAAACAAAAAACAGGAGCAAGGCCTTAGATGCCTTAACATCAATCTTTGCACCTAAAATCAATTTGGTACAAACCAGTATCGTTTCTCAATAACCTCTGTCTTTCTTTTCCTCTGC
>JAVQJD010057188.1:0-24941 GCA_036023655.1 Nannoperca australis
AGCGTACCTGGACAAGCAGCTAAGATGACAAAATAATGCGTATTTGTTCAGCCCATTACAACAGCACAGCTCGTTAAACAAAAGCAATCTAGCTCCAACACAACATTACTGCTAAGTAAGGAAGTTCTGTGGAAAGAAACTGACATTCATATGGACTTTCTCCGCTCTCCTCTGACGGACTTCAAAACAGCCTCTCTCGTTAACTGACGGCATGTTGCCAAGCTGTCACTCACATCAATACTGGCCAATAGAAACGTCTTTCAGCGTAGGTCCCGCCCACGGCATAAAGCAAAACCGGAAGCACAACTTTTAGATTCGCAAGCAAAACTTTAGGGTTTGAAAGCAAAAGTTTAGAGTTTGAAAGCAAAAGTGGGGAAAGTTTCTCTCTCAAACCACTTTTTTTGACTGTTTGATAATGAAACAAAATTATCTCCATAAAAGACCCGCTTACTGGTCTGCTCAAGCAAAAGGGCCTCGGGAGAAATTCAGGAGCTGAAAGGTTGAACGAGTTATTTCACAAGACAT
Organism: Nannoperca australis; assembly: GCA_036023655.1. Classification (NCBI taxonomy): domain Eukaryota; kingdom Metazoa; phylum Chordata; class Actinopteri; order Centrarchiformes; family Percichthyidae; genus Nannoperca; species Nannoperca australis. The sequence continues at coordinate 526 of JAVQJD010057188.1, forward strand.
CGCTTCAAAGTACAATGCTCAAAAAGTGCAACCTGATGAAGAACCGTTTGTCTCTGCTATTACAATTACCAGTTGCACATTTTTGTGACCACGGCCTGCTGAGTCTCTCTCAAGCTCCAAGATCTGTACAGGGGTTTGTCATGTCTAAGCACATGTTCCTACGTAACTCTCATGCTTTTGCATGATTTATCCGACCCTACACAGCTTCAAGAGAACAACATCTACTCCATCAAGGCGAACAGAGATGCACACTCACTTGTTCAGCTGCACAAAATTACAAATCAAATGGGAGTGATCCTTATTTTCAGCATGACATCGCAGGGTTTAGCATCCATTAGTATGTTTGGGTTATTTTAGTTGAATCTCACGTAGGTGGCTGTGGATAAGAGCGTACTGACATTGGACAATTGCACTGAACTTGCAACGCCAGCTATAACTAGCTGCATCTCTGGCCCCACACACACACACACACACACACACACCTTTTTCACAGCAGACATTCTGACTTATCATAGCAGAAAAAGCACAAGTGGAACTACTAACATTAAAGACAGCTGTTCCATGTGGGTGTCCCAATAAGTAATGCCAGTGAACCAGCATGTACAAGACAGGACCCTGAAAGTGGCAGCAATTATTATTATTATATTATTATTACACCTGTGCTTTTCCTACTGTGACATATCAAAATGTTAGCTAGGAAAAAAGCCATCTGGTCTTTTTCTTAGCAAACATAATCAAAATGTACTAAATTTCCTGCTGTTACAAAAATGTCTGCTGTAAAAAAAACAATCTAGTATGGACACATAAGCAGTTGCACATGCTCCAAGCCAAGTCGCATGCAGTATGCAGTATATTAGCCATGCTGCACTACATTTGCTTGGAGACAAATGCACAGACGCACTCCCAACCCCTCTGACTGTATCTGGGCCAGTGCCACAGATAAGAGATTGAAATGTTTGCAGTGATTTCTGGGTAACCCGACTGTTGGTGTGTAAACACCCAAAAGAAAGTACAAATACTCCATAAAATGCCTGTGCAGTCACGCCAGGAGGGCCTCTCGTTCTCTACTGCCCCGGTGGCTGCTGGGTAATGTGTAGATGGAGGTGAAGGAGGAAACTATGATTGGCGGTCTAGCCAGCAGGCACTATGTGATTGGCTGCATGACCACTACAGAGGAGGCAGGTATTTATAGATGTTGCTCATCAGAACACTGAAACCGAAGCCTGTGGACCTCATGGTTATTCTTGTAGGAGCCATGACACATGCGCGCACACACACACACACACACACACACACACACACACACACTCACTCACATCAATGACAGATCCTGTAAGCACTGGCGAGAAACAAAAAGGAGCATTTATTTATCTAAGAGGAGCACTTTTGAAAGTGGAATTTATACAGCTGTGCTGCAGTGGCTGTATATCACACGGACTGGTCCACTGAGTTCTTGGTTGGTTAGACTTTAAAGCACACCCTCGGTTAGCACAATATACATTCAGAGGTTCAACACTCTCACTCACACTCTGAATGTTAATGTGTAAAATGAGAACATAGAAAGAAGCTCTTTGATTTTGATGGGCTGACATCAAAATATGATGATAGTGCTCCACTGTAGCACTGGCAGAAACAACCCTCACCTTACATCATCTAGGTTTGGCCGGTTACCCACAAATAAGACAAATACACCACTGGGCAACAACAAAACAGAGCCAGGGATGTGAGGCACTGTACCATAGCTGTTCTTCAGCTTTTAGTGTTAAAGTGTTGCCCTCTTTGTCTGTAGGCCGCTGTGTCTAAATTCACACACGGGAAAGACCTTCTCAGTCTCAAGAGTTACTTACAGTATCCACAGCGAGTCCCACCCTCGAACACGAAGCCATTTGGCACCGCACCATATCGACGCAACGCCGACAACTTCCAGTGGCCAGTGACAACAGGAGGGATGCCTCTGGTGAGGACCAAGAGGTTGTTGCACAGGTGCAGGGCGGCGGGGCCACTTTCCAGTTTGGTGCCTGGCTCGACATTAACACTGAACCTGTGAACTGATGGAGAGAGCGAGGGAGAAAGAAGCTTGAAAAGAGTAGATTGTGTGTGTGTGTGGTTTTCACATACTATAGAAGTATCACTAATCAGAAAGCACATCAAACACACACACACACAAGTACAGTGTAACTGATGTGGCGTGGTGATGATGATTAAGCAGTTCTTTAAGCTCTGCTTGCTGCAATTTGTCATCTCTCAGTTTGTGCAGATCAGGTCCGTCTCACAGCCAAACACATACTGTACCAGTGTCCCATACAGCAGGGGTTCTCTAACTTTTCTAACTAAAGGCTTTGTGATCAGGCTCATGTTTCGTCACCACACGCTTTGGAGCTTTTATTTGTGCAGGGTTGTCTCCCACGTCACTTTTTCATAATAAAAATCGGAGGGAACGTTAGCTAGCTAACAGTGGTAAAACACATTTGCCTCTACCTGATGATGTGTCTTGATATTCAAACGTAACTGGTCATTGAAATTATGTATTTTAATAACTTTTATTTATGTGATCCTTGAGCACATTTAGATATGAAAGCTTTGCTTAGCTTTGAAAACGTTTAAATTTTTTACATCATGCATTGTGTTGGTTTACTGATCTCAAGCAAATGTCAGGTCTCAGCAAGCACTTTTCACAACATAAAATAGTGTAAAACCAAAGGCTGCCTTGATGGTAGGATAATATGGATGCTTTGTAAGAAGGGTTTCAACATTTGGCCAAAGACAGAATCTTTAAAGCAGCATTGTGTGCAGACTGCAGGTATAAAATAAACCTGTTGGGTAAAAAGAGCTGTAGCCATTTACAAGAGGAAATAAATGCATGAATGACTTCTTCTAAAACAGCTTAAGATAATGGTGGATACATTTAAAACTATTCTCAGCTCAGAAAGCACAGTTAAAAAAACAAGTTAGATTAGAACTTCCCAGATTCTTTAGATTTAGTTTGCCGTGGATTTTAATTTAACAGGAGAACCTGGAAAATGTTCTCCAACACGAGCTCTTAATATTACAAAACTGCAGTTTGTGGGTTTCAGGGGGAGATTAAATGATGTGCCGTTCACATAGTGACGGAGGAGCAGAATGCTTGGTGATAATATGATTAAGGGGTTTAGGGAAGGAGCAGGAGAATATCCAGCAGGTGATATTTTGGAAAGAGGAGATGGAAGAATTACCTATTCAGAAAATTTTTTAAAAATATAAGCATAGTACTGCCTAGTGCTGCACAAAGAAAGTCAATTCAACACCCAGCCAGTCTGTGAAGTGCAGTTAAGAATCAGGCTGGAGTTATTTAAATGTGTGATTAAAATTCATGATGGTTGAGAGAACATTTCTCAATAAGACAAGTTAAAAAAAAGAAAGTTTGGACAGAGGTAAAGTTATTTGTGAGCGGGTCCAAGTTAGACTTCTTGGGTGAGCCACTGCAAACTTATAATTGAAAGCCAGAGTTTGTAACAACAGATAAAATGCTAGTGTTTAGCACTTCTTTGAGCTGGCTGGAACTGTATCAAGAGGGCAGGTGGAGGAGTTCATCTGAAAGATTGTATCATCTCCTACAGGTGAAGCCTCGAAACACATCAAGGCCAATAAGAACTGACAATAGCACACCATAAATGCAATGTATATCTCATCTGTCTCCCTGGAATCAAAGCTCTAATTACATCTTGTTGCGGCTCCTATAGGTCATGGAGGTCATGCATCTGATGTAGATTTAAGGCTTGACGGAGCAATATTTATACAAACACTCCTTGAAACAAATAAGAGGGTTGTTTATACTGATGATCCACAAGAAACAACCTACTCCTCAGCTATATGCAGCTCTCTGGATCCTTGCTCCTTCTGGCACACAACCCGATGCACAGGGTCAAACCACTGACCTTCTCCCAGGCTGTAGCGGACGCGGGCGTCCCAGGCCAGCAGGGCGTCTCGGCTGGTGAAGCCCAGAACCAGCGTGTGCGCCAGACAGAGGATGGAGAGGGTGTAAGATACCCCGTCATACCCGGGCCCTGGCTCCACGCCACAGATCCCCTGAGGGAGCGGAGCATCATTTACACCGTATCGCTAGTATTCTTTCATTCTGTTTTCTATTTATCATCACAACTTGACCAAAAATGTGGGGACACTTCTCCAGCTAAAGGAGGCGAGAAACTGACACAAACGCAAAACTATATCAAATATCAGAGAGTCTCATTAATGTTGCAGCAGATCTTGTGACTCAGTTTGGTCTCGTGCAGTTTTACTGAGATTAGATCACATGGTTTCAGAGAATTAGTTCAGACAGACAAATACATTTCGGATTTTATATTCTGGATCGCACTTGTGGCCAAGCCCCTATATATTTTATGTAGGGTTTTATCTCTGTTACTCTGAGGGTTATTTTCCACTCGGGCCCCTGTTCCTTAGTTTAATGCTGTTCCTCTGTGTTTGTCTTCTCTGTTGTTTGACCAGTGGTCCTACCATTTGGGCAGTCGACTGTGTGCCCCCTTGAATCTGTATCCACCACATTATTTGGTCTGCTCCCTGTAGATGTGATAGCAGTTGGAGGCCTGAGGTATGTGATGCAACAACACTAAGGAGCTGTAATAAACCAGCACCGGTGCAGTTCAACTGCACTTGAGATCGTCAGCAGGGAGCCTTTGGTCTGCGGCAGCTGAACGTACCTCCAGTGTCACGTTAAGCCTCTCCTTGTGGCTGCTGCCCTTCTCCTTCCCTTTCTTCTTCTCCTTGGACACCAGCAGAGACAGGCAGTCTGATGCAGAGACACAGGGCGGGCACACTGAGTGAGGAGCTTTAAAGAACGACAGGCTTAAAAGTCAATTTTTAGATTAATAGCAGAATGCGGAACAACAACAGTGTCACTTTTTTTTAATAATCTCCCCTGCGTGCTGGTGCCGGTGTCTGTGGCACAGCTGTCACAACAAGCCCTAAAACAATGAACTGATCCACTGGCACAGCTGATGATGAAAGTCCAGACACAAATACAGACACAGGAACACACACACACACACACACACACACAGCAGAGCAGACTACATTATCCTTACTACTCTGCCCAGTTTCTCCAAGGACACAACAGAAGCCTATACAGCTTGAGCCATATGTTAGTGTATGCAGAGAGACACAGTGTAACTCAATCCTTTTCCTGCTAACCTCTGTTAGACTGTGGCAATGTCATAGTTTGTGTTTTTATTTCATTTGAAGGGGACCAGCAGCACTGCTGTTTTATCTCCTTAATTTGATCAATTACATAAATGAAATCCATCAGTTGAGCTGGCGTGTTGCGTAACACCTTCACGTGTTAACGCGTTGTGGTATGGCGCACAGCCAAGACACCAGTTGACAAGTTGTGGTTGGTTTAACTGCAGACGGCCACACGAGATTAGTGGTGAATGAGGAAAGAATTGCCTCTTTTTTTCTGTCGCTGTGAAAAATGTGCCCGTTGATTGGGAATAACACGAGCTGATTGTAAAAATAAAAGCGGTTAGACACATACCTGCGACCGGAGAGGGCTTCCTAAGAACGACCCGCCGAGTCTTCCACTGTGGAGAAGTTCATAAAGAATCAAGAAATGACAAAGTAAGTTCCTGTAGTTGGCCCTGGGGCACGGGAAGACATTTAAAGCTCAAAAGTAAGAGGAATATTGGAGGAATTAACCTTTTTTCCATCTCTAAACTTGACTTGTCCCTCCGCGACAACTGTATCCGTCATCTTCTGACATGGTTCCTAGCAGCTGTGTGTGTGGTGTGTGTGTGTGTGTGTGTGTGTGTGTGTGTGTTGTACGTCGCCTCTCCCCCAGTCCTCCACCACCCCACCCCCCCCACACACACACACAGACAGAGAGAGGGGTCACTTTTCAAAATAGCCTTTACAGCCGGGCCTCGTCGGCAGACTGCACTCTCTCCCCGAAAATGAGACCACCGAGGCGGGGAGACACGCCAGCCAACCCCCGCGGGGCCCGCCACGTTAGTACAGTTGTCACCCCGCGCCAAGTGCTTATTGGTTACAATGGAGCTAACTCGATTAAACGCGCATAACTCGCGCTCCTTTCACTTAACTCGTGAGGCCGGCTCTCGGCCGGGTGTTAGACGGGGATTCACGTCGCCTTAATGCTGATCAGTGGGGCCCCGGCTGTCTGTGGAAAGCCGGTTTAATCCGTAAAAACCGGCTCGAGATTAAAGGCAATTAGAGATGTGAAACGAGCAAATTGGCTTAATATCCGCAACAATACATAAATGATTATGCAAGATTACTAGTCAAGAAAACACTTTATGAATATGTCGACTGAATGAGGAAATCCTGAGGGCAAAATGAGGAATACAGCAGTCCAGCTGGTTTTTACTGTTACTGTACTGTACTGCACTGTACACAGCAACAAGGTCCAGTGTAATATAAATCCTTGCATTGCTCTTTACCAAGGCACTTGACTCAGGACTGGGTGTTTTGGGGGTGGCATTACCTCCAGCGCCTCTTAGTTCAGGGGCATTTATTCCTGGAATGACTGGTGAATTGAATGTGGGATCAAGTGCCAGGAGAAAGAAGAACTCTGGAGGAGAGAATAACCCTGATGATGTCACCAGGGTTGTCTTGACTTGGACTTGAAGACTGCACATTTATAAAAAATAAATAAAAGATCTGTGTTGCCAGTCCTGTTTACCAGGCAGGGATGGTCTAACAAAAGATTCTGTGGACTTGCATTATGGGAAATGTAGGATCCAACAATTTTAGACCTTGAAGCTTAGCGAGCACCGCAAATCAGAATATTTCAGCCTCTGCTGCTCCGTGTTTGCATATTCGTCCCTATACGTCCCCCAACTTCACGCAAGAAGAGCAAAACTAAATCACCGGAGTACCCTTTAAATTACAGATTTACGTCCAAACACAGAACCAGAGAACTACTGGTTTCACGAGTATTCTCCTGCATGTGCACAACAGATAGTGATGGAGAAGGTCCAGGAAGTGCATTGTTGTGTCCCAAATTTCTTCTACATACTCTTTAGATAACATAGCCCATGAACTATATAGTAATTGCAGTTAACATACAATACATAAATATACTTTACCATTCAAAACGTGAGCTGATGAACATAAATCAAACTGATTTTGCCACTGGCATTTGAACATCACAGCAAACTGTTTTCCCAAAGATTCAATTGTTGTTTTTCTGAGGGTCCCGCAGCTTTTTTTTAACCACCATCCACAATTTGTGGTAATCTTTTGGCAGGTGAGCAGCTTCTTTGTCCTTTGTGTGCATGCTGGATTTTGGGACAATAGTGTACAATAAACAGCTCACTCAAAAATCAAGGGTTTATTTTTGTTGCTTGCTTAGTGGAAAATCTCGTTTCCTGTACAAACACTAACTACCAGTGGTGGAAGAAGTACTCAGATCCTTTACTCAAGTAAAAGCAGCAATACCACTATTAAAGAATAACTCCTTTACAAGTGAAAGTCCTGTATTAAAAAAAAAAAAAAAAAAAGTATTTTTTAAAAATCAGCAAAATATAGGCCTACTTCAATAATTCAGTAATGCAGCATGGTCCCTTTCAGAGGTTTGTATTGTTATTATATTATTGAAGTATTATTCATGCATTATTGATCAAGATGGATATAGTTTTAACTTCTTTATATACTATACAGTATTTTCATATAACTACACATTATATTTTATTAGACGATTGTGTTTTTTATGACAATTATTGATCTGTAGCCAGTGATAATAGCTGTGAATTTGGGTACATTGCTTTCCTCTGAAATGTAAGTACAAAGTAGCATTAACTGGAAATACTCAAGTAAAGTACAATTCCCTCAAAGTCGGACCTACAAACAATACTTGAGTGAAGGTACTTAGTTACTTTCCACCACTGCACAGTACATGCTGACAACGAGAATGTAGTTTGGAATTGGGACACAGTATTTGATTCATCTCAGCCTGCCTCCCTCTAATAGCAGCGGTAATGAGTCTGGGAGCAGCTGCACGGTTGTTGACACCAGGCCCTTCATCCTCAGCTTGACAGCGTTTCAGCTGCTGTAGAGAGCATCGACAGGGTCAGAGACTCAGAGACGACATCAGCAGGTCAGACGGGGTGTGAGTCAGCCGAACATCGGCCTCCTCAAACAAAGGTTGCTTTCAATTTACTCCGGTCTATCTGCCCTTTGCCCTCTTTCTGCTCCAACTGCCTCTTGGCTGTGACCATGGAGGGCAAGTCGGAAGTCTGGTACACGGCCGACCTCATCCTGCTGCCACGGCAACGCAGCTCCAAGGTCACACCCTCCCATTTCCTGTCCAGGTCTGAACCCTGGGGGCCCCGGAGGTCCCGGGACCCTCTGCGGGTTTGCCTTCTGTCTTCAGGGTCATCGTGGGTGGCCCCGATTTTGTCCAAATCCAAGGCTCGTTTCGGGGTCGAGCGGTTGGAGCGGGATGAAGGTGACTTGGATTTGCGACGTGAACGAAGAGGAGGCCGTGGTGGTGGAGCAGGGGGAGCAGGGGGAGAGGGAGGAGAGGGAGGGAGGATGGGGTTGGAAGATGTTGTTCTTCTGCTGGGCATTTTGAAACCTCCTCCTCTTTCCCTCCCTCTCCATCTGTCTCTGTCTTTGTCTTTACCTGAGGAAGAAGAGGCTGCTTTAAATAAAAAAGAGAGAGATAACAAGAGACAGACAGAGGAGACAAAAGAAATGACAAAGCACTCACCGGCACAGCAAACCATCTGCATGCAGGGAACACTCAGAGAAAACACACAAGAGCAAAGTGTTGTGCATTTGTTGGTAAAAGTCTGTGGTGCAGTGAGAAATAAAAATAAAAAAAAATCAAGAACACAGACTTTGAACTAAAGTTACAAGATATCTTCATCCCTCAGTATGTTTGTCTACGTGAAGAAGAGAGTGAGAAATTAAATATCACACTCTGACCAGCACAACTGTTCCAACACCATGGGTATGTTACCACACACACACACACACACACACACACACACACACACACACACACACACAGCTGGGTGAGAACTGAGTGGATTGGATAGATATTCCCATGCTGGCTGCTGTGACATCATGGTAAAGAGGGTTAGATGGCGCTCAGGGTGATTGTGTCTGAGAGAGAGTGAGTGAAAGGAGGTCGTCCCCACATCTTAATACAGGCTGCTGCCATCTACTGGCTGAGAGAAAGAGGGATCTCTCTCATTGTTTCGTGACAGCTGATTTGCCAGATTGTTCACACAGCTCTATTTTGTTTGAATAATTACGTGACTTTGGCTTTAAACCCGTTGCTGGTATGGTCTCGTTCCATGTATTTTTCTTTTAGATTGCTTTGTGTAGTTTCATAAGATGCAAATAAACAAAGTTAAGCGAGAGGCATTTCACACAGTAGACATTTGACATGTTGGCCTAATTGCAGGAAAACAACAGTTAACAATAACAATGGAAATTCAACCATTAATTGCAATAACTGTGGTGATCCCTTAACTGATATTCTAATCAGTTTAATAATAGTAATAGTAATGAACGTAGTGAACATACATGCTATGCATCAGCCTGTTAGCATTGAGCTTCAAGTAGGCTACACACTTGGTCTACCATAAACTGTAGACTACACAGAGACAGATAAGTACCACATTTTTCAAGTTAAAGTTGAATTACTTATTTTAAAGTGTAGTTAAGCAACTACAAGTAAAGCCAGATCAGTGACAGATACATTTGGCATTGAAAAGAAAATGTTGCTTTGAAAATAAAACCTAAACGTGATCATTTTTACATTCTGATGTGTTTTTCAGTGACAATGTTCAGATTTTTTCTTCATGGCACTCTTTTTTACGTTTTTTTTTTTTTAGCATGTCAGCTTTTCAGATTCAACTTTTTGTCACTGTTTTGGCGTGAAGAGGAGAGTCCTTAAGGGGAGGGGCGAGTGTTCTGGCTCCAGAAGCAACTACAGTACTTCCAGTTATTTAATATTTTATTCAACCCTGGGTATAACTGCCTACAGTGCAATCCAATTTGCCCTAGCTCAGCTGAGGAATGTTTCCTTCTCTTCCTCCTCTCTCAGTTCACCATTAGTTTATTCCTTCTGTCACCAGCAGATGGAGCCATTCGAGACGAGAAGCTAAATCGGACTGATGGTCTATAGGAGGCAATTATTCTGTTGGCCAGAGGTACATGGGCAATGGTCCCAGCAAGAGCCCGTGAATTGAAACACCAAGGCAATCACTGCATTCATAACATCTTCTGTGAGCAAGGTTTTCCCATGAAAAACAACAATCACACCCAGATATTGGTTTACTTTGACGAAATCTCAGCACTTCCTTCAGTGACCTTCAAATAATCTCTTTTGTGATACTTATCTTAAAAATGTGTAATGCTAGACAACTGGAGTATTCACTGTCCTCACAGCTACAGATCCTTGTTTTTTTGTTCTTTCCTATCTATTTTCCCGACACTTCTGGTGAACACAAATCCCACTCATACATCACAGTCAGACAGCAACTTAAGATGTTTGTGTGCCTGTGTGTGTGTGTGTGTGTGAGAGAGGAAAAAGTGGAGCAGGCAAAGATATTTAATCTCTCTGTGTTTTGCATAATTAAATGGAGTGGTTAAATACAGTTGCTGCTGTTGTCACATGTCTGTCCTGGAGGAAACACATCACAACAAACAACACTGGAAAAGTATTCTAATGGAAACTGCTACAGAATAAGATCATCATGTGATGCAAAAGATACACTGTGTTTCTACGTGAGCGCAAGCACGTATGTGTGAAGTGTGTGTGTGTGTGTGTGTGTGTGTGTGTGTGAGGACAAGGAAGAAACAGAACCTAGTTTTGTTTGTGGGCTACCAAAGAGCCCTGCATAACAAAGCTTACCTAACAAGGGCATTGAGCAGAGGGGAATCCATGCATAGCTAATAGCCCAGTCCCCCCAAAAGCCTTTGTACACTGAACAAAAACCCTGTCCCACAGACAAACACACGCAGAGAGAGAAGAAGCAATGGGAGAGGAATATCAAGATAAATAGAAGAGGTTGTACAGATGGAGTCATGTGGTCAGAGGTCAAAAACAGAAGGAAAAATATCGGCTGAAGAATCCATCACATTTTCTGAGCTTGTATCTGAGTGTGAAACCCTGAGATCTTTCCAGTTAGTCGGTATAGTTAGTCCCTGTGGTGAAGGAGGTACTCTGATCTTTTACTTACGTAAAAGCAGAAATACAACAGTATAAAAATACTCCACAAGTAAAAGTCAAGAATTGAAAATCTTACTCAAGTAAAAGCACAGAAATATTATCAGACAAATGTGCTTTAAGTATCAAAAGCCCTGATTATGTAGCAGAAAGACATGTTTTTATGTGAAAGCTTAACCTGCCAAGTAACTAATAACTATAGCTGTCATATAAATGTAGTAAAACGTACAGTTCCCTCTGAAATGTATGAAAGTATAAAGTATAGCAGAAAATATAAATGCTCGAGTAAAATACAAGTACAGTTAGATTCCACCACTGGTTATTACCATGGCAATATTCTGTTTGACATATGATGTGAAGATGCACATAAATACTTTACCCTTAGCTGGAAAACAACATGTAAACACTGATCCCAGCTCAGTGCCTCCAGGACAAATCTGAGGCGCACACTCAAACAAATGAAGTAAGACGAACAGAACAAATCGGATATTACTGAGAGTCTAAGAAAAGAAGGGAGGCCGCTCACATGAGGCTCTACGGGGAGAGTTCAACCTTTAAAACATTTATTTGATCTATTTACAGACAGTACAGCCAGTTGAACAGAACAGAATTGGATAATTGATTTCTATTGTGACAACTGAAGAAACAGCATGGCTGCATTGCATTTCAACGACGACTATAGCAATATGGTGATTTCACAAAGTTGACTATATACAAATTAATACTTTTAACTGAAGGATGGGGGGGAAATGAAAAGGGCGTGGGATAAATTAATAGTACAGGTTAAAGTAAGAGTAAAACCTTTAAAAAGTAAAACGGTTTGACTTGTTAGTCCAAATGTTTCCAGCTAAAATCCTGCAGGGAAAGAAAGTTCAAAACACTGTTGAATTGCTAGACCATGGAGAGAAATAAAAACAGATGCTGCAGTGCGATGTAGTGCAAAGACGGAAAATGGAGATGAAAAAGAGAAAACTGCTCATGTCAGAGAGCGAGATCGCATGTGTGTGCACTCGCTATATTCCGTTTCCACGAATGACACGAGAAATGCCTGAGGTGACAGAACAGTGCTGGAAACAGAATGTACTGTGCTGGAGTGGATAAAGAAACAGCTGAGCAAATGCATGTGTTCGTGGAGCATATGTTTGTATTTATGGGGTCTGTCAGCAAACAAAAGCATGTAACAAGTAACAAAATAATACATGGTCCATCTAGAAGTTCAGTAATGTAGCCTCCATAACCAATGTGGATTTGGAACAGCTTGTGCTTTTCTGGCACCCGGAGCATGAAATGGACATTTGGAAAAAGTTAAAGCAAAAAAAAAAAAATAGAAAAAATGTAATGTGTGGAGAAACAGATTTTTTTTAAATGTGAAAAACGTGTCTTGTTTGTAATTGGCTAAAGTGCATTGTTAGATTCTGTACACTGGGGGGCATGGGTCAACACCAATTCATCCTGAACTCGTCTTCGAGCTTACGTCTCCAGAAAAAAAGAAAAAGAAAAAAAAGGTTCACACAGATACACACCACGCAGGGAAACTCCAAACACAATTTCTGTCCAGGCCTAATGCATCCATTGTTCCTCTCTTCGTGTGTCTGACCCATTTTATCTCAAGACTGTTGTTGACTTCCAGCAGATGCTGGCCACAAGGTTGTGCATACATCGCTATATCAACTCACTATATCCACTGTTGACTAAATTAACACTCACTTCTACTGCGTGTGATGAAAGTCTCAGCTCAGTCTTTTACATTATTGACTTTATTTCACACTTGAATCTGGAATGAAATGTATGGTAATTTTAATTAGACAGTAGGAAGTGATTTATGAAATTAAAAAGGAGATCTGGATGCATTCTGGGCCATTTGGCCACAGACCAAGAGTGGCAAACAAGGAACTTCACACTGACTTTGATGGGTCTCCAGTCCCGCTCACAGTCAAGTGAAGGAAGAGGTGAAAGTTCAAAAGTTTCAAATGTTCACACCGGGGCAGTACCTGAGCTAGGCCGACCGTCCTGTGCTTGTTGTTGGGGTCGGGGGTGGGGTTTGCACGGTAGGGCTGAGGGAGTGACGTAGTTGAGGCAGGGGCTGTTAATGTCCCCCTCTCCCACAAGAGTCAGATCAGACAGGGTGTCCTCCTCCAGCATCTGAACAGATTCCCCCCTGACAGAGTCCTGGAGGAGACAACGCTGGGCACCCTGAGACGGGTGGATGGGGGAGATGGTGCCAGGAAATGGAGGAGGTGGTCTGGCTTTCCTCCCCCCTCCACTCTCCGTGCCCAGTGCAGAGTCCAAGCTCTGGGACTGATGGCTCGCGTTGAGCGAGTGGGTGCCGCCTCCTCCTCCCTTGTCATTGCTTTTCGCCTTATTGCCCCGGTGACCGCTGCTAGGGAAGCTGCCGTTGTTGGGGTTTCGGGAATACGGGGTGGAGCAACTGGGCTCAGGGTCATAGGGAGGAGGCGCAGCCTGGTTGGTTGCCACTGGCGACAGGCGCAGAAAGTCTGGGAGCTGCAGGTCGCTTTTGTTTAGCAGGCCTCGCTGGTCGTCTGCTCGGTTGCTCTGAGCTTTGGATATGAGGTCGAAGAACTCTGCAGGCAGGCAGGCAGGCAGGCACGCACGCACGCACACACACAATCACACACACACACACAACACGCATTAGCACACATGTACATGTACACGTGCACACACACACACACAAATAAATAATCTCCCAAAATGACAACTTGAAAAACAGTGAACACATTCAATGTAATTCAGAAATCATGCAGCAGAGGGTGTGTTTTAATCAGTTAGACAAGTCAAAGCTACATTCACTGTGAGCAGAGGTGACTGTGCTACATGTAGCTAGCTAGCTTTGAAAGCATTTGCCTGCAGACAGGCGAAAGGGTTAGTGTGATCACAGCAACAAAGCTACAGAAACAAAGGAGAGCGAGGGAGGTCGGTCAGTCTTTACCTTCAGCTTCATCTAAATTTATCTTTTTCTGCTTTCTTTTCTCCGGAGCCTTATGGAGAGAGACAGAGTGGTTGGGTAAGGACTGGCCCCTTGTGTCAGGGCTGGGCCCAGCCTTGCCGTTTTCCCCATGGGGATGGGCTGAACCGGCTTTCCCTGATGGCCTGTCCTCCCCCTGGGGGCCACAAGGAGAGCGGAGCAGGGCATTAGAGCCCTGGTGATTCAGGGTGATGATGGGCACAAGTGATGACAACACGTGGGGACTAATGCTACTGAAGGTGACAAATTGTGAACTGACAACAATTTGATATGGGGGGGGGGGTTAAGGGGCACAAGTTTTTGAGAAGGACATTTAATAATTAATAATTGATGACATGAAACAACTATCTTTGATTAATTCAAATTAAAAGACAGGTGGAATGTTCCATTTAGACAACCACAATGCCCAACACTGTGTGTACTAATCATTACCAACATATAGGGTAACAGTAACACACACCACAACACCAGAGGGACCAACTACTACTACTTAAAGCCACACGACTGCCCTTGAAGATTCTTCTTGAATCAACCAAGAAAGCAATAAATGACAATTTCAGATGCTGATCAATCAGGTTAAACCCCAATAATAACAAGAAAAACCCATCTAGCAGTGCAAAGTGCTCCCGACACCATCAACTAAGACGTTTCCAGGTGCACAGAGGGAGTTTTTGAGGTTTCTGAGCTCCGCGAGGCTGGGCTACTACCACCTGGCCACTGGGTTTGTTATGGAAGAAGGAGAACCAGCAAACCAGAAGAAAAAGTTGTTGATGCATTCGGCCACAGGCAGACCACAATAACGGAAAATTAGGAACCTCGAGAGTGTGACAAGGCAATCAGTCTCGCAGCAACAGTGCACATGAATACAGTCACACATGGCCAGACGCTGCCAGAGACGCACATCATACTCCTGTGCACATTTTGAACAAATTGCAAACAGACACGTGTGATTGAAGACAGCGAGAGAGACACTTAGTAGCGTGACATCATCAACCAGGAAGTGGAGACATTCGGTGGGTTATGGAACATTCGAGAGCAAGAAGAAAATGGGAAATAAGAAACTTGATCTTACTGTTGCTGGTTGGTTTCTGCTTGTTGAGGGGACTACTTTCTGTTTATCTGCCGAATGAACGAGAAGGAGCAGATGTAGAGATACAGATACAGAAATTATAATAATTTAGACAGCGATACAAGTACTAGTTCAGTATTTTGTCAATGAGAGACATCAACTGCATGTGTGTGTGTTTCTTACCTTTTCCAGGAGCGTGTTCTGCTATATCTAATACCACTCGCAGCCCATCCAGGTTGGATATAGGAAGACCTAGATCTAATGGCTCCAACTCACCACTCTTCATCATGCACACACACACACACACACACACAAAAGTTTAATGTCATCACATACACTGCCTGTCTGTTGATTTCCTTCCCTCTGTGTACAGGCAGCCAGAATGAGGGGGAACTTACAATGCGTGCCACCAAGTCAGAGAGGTGCAGGCCATATTTGGCCACCACAGGTCTGAGGACCTCTGTCACCGGCTTGGTGGGCTTTGCTTTTAGGCCCACTGAACGATTAATTGGGACCAAGTCGAGTCTGCAAAGGAAGAAAACTGAATTAAAGTTTTCTGTAGGTGGAAATTGCAGAAAAATCAGCATTTAGTCGCAGGTTTTACACGTATCTGAAATATTTGAAAGCTTATGGTGATTACTGCACATTACTGTACCTAAAGAGTGTGCGTTTTTCTAGTCGGAGGTCCCGAGAGCACAACGTCATACAGTCTTGGTCCAAAACAAGTGGCTGAGAGAGTGAGACAGAGGAAAAAGAAGAAGTCATCAGATAAAATAAACCTTCTGACTGATATGCAATGTTTGTTTCTGGCTTGTTGTAATCATCATTTGTTAAAGCTGCATTCATATTTTGGATGATAAGGTTGATAATGTTATTTTCTGCCAGCTTTGGGACCGAACCAAAACAGTAAAGTTGGGGGCCATAAAACCAAAACATTAAGCTGAAAGATACAAAAGCGCTCCTTGAAACTGAGAGTAACTGCTGAGTCGGGTGATAACTCTGTGGGTTCATCATTACAAACAACATTTATATAACATTTATATAGACATTTTGGTGACAGATGCTTTAACTGCTTAATTTGATGTAGTGTGATTTGTTGATCATTTCTATGAGAGCTTTGAAGCCCAAAATAAAAAAGGAGCTTATGACGACCCCACATCCACTGGTGTTGTACCTTCTCCCCTCCGACCAGGAAGAGGTCTATAGCTGCCAGGTTGATGCAGAGCTTCTCACAGAGGCCCAGCAGCAGGTCCCTGATGGACACGCCGGCCCTCAGCGGCACAGAGCAACACGAGCCATCCGGCAGGCTTATGTTACACTGCCTCAAGGGGGCGCTGCCCCCTCCGCGCTCTGTTGACACTGATACTGCACTACGGGAAACATCACCCTGAAGGAAGAAAACAGAGACAGAGACGGGGAGGGGTGGAGGAGATAGTGAGAGGAGGGTTAAAAAAAATAAAGACAGACAATGGACAGTTTTTTTTTGTTTGGTTTACTTATAAAGCAAATACACAGAGAGGAAGAGGGTGAAGATAAAGCTGCTCCATGCTGAATGAATGTCTAAGTGTAATGTCTAAACTACTTCTCCAGTGATGTCTCGCTCCAGACTGACCTCGTTCTTCCCCGACCCTGACATCCCCAGCTCCAGGCTGGCTCCTGAAGACAGCGAGCCCTGGGATTCACGCCGACCATTGCTGCCAGAGAAATCTGAAAAAGAACATATTCATCAGTAGAGTACAGAAGCAAGACAAGCAAGGTAATAATTCCAAACCTCTACATCCAAAAATAAAAATAGGCCTCCAATTTGATCACTTATCACTTCAATATGTGTTTGAAATTAGCAAAGCACTTTAAAAATAGCATACAAATGTCAAAGAGTCACTGTTTGGTGATCTGTGTTACTGAGCCAGCAACAACTTTGTAATTGTTTCAAGGACATTTTCTTTGTGAGGAGTTAAACTCTTCAACATAAAATGCTCAAAACTACTGACTGTAGTTGAAGTCAGCCAGGTCTCGTTTCTTCGGCCCTTTGCCGAAGCTCCTGTTGCGGGACCAGGAGAAGAACATGCCTTTCCTCCGGTCTCCTGAATCATCCCGACTGTCTTCATTTAAAGATCTGCCTGACTTGCTCTTTTTGTCCTCCTATAAGACACAAAACAAAATAAATGAAGAGGGGCAGACACACAGATGTACACAAAGAAACCCACCAACGGATGAATGCAACCCCACTGGAGAATATTATTATATTATCTGTTCTACTACATAACAATAACCAGGATCACTTCAGCTCTTAACAATAATTACTGTACTTTCCGGACTATTGAGCGCACCTGTATATAAGCCGCACCCTCTGAATTGATGCGCAAAATGACTGATCTGAAGAACTTAGTGTGAGTGTGTTTGATTTACGGTCCACTGTGACCTGTTCGGTAATTTAATTGGTCTGGTGTGACGAGCCTAAATTTATTGGCGGCATGATGGCGTGAAAAAAGTAGCGGCTTATAGTCCGAAAATAACGGTACCTTCTTTTTTATATATTTTTTATTTTGCAGAAGAAAAAATCTGAAAAGCAATTTTTGCAATAATTTTGGCTTATTTAACTGTGACTTCAAATCTAAATTAGTAGCAATTTAGATTTTCCTAAATCTATTTCCCAATGTGTATCCTGACACTAATACTGTGAAATCTTTGACAAGGCACAGCCATGAGGTAGTGCTGTTGTTGTTGTTACCTTCTTGGGTGTGGAGAGGTTGGAGCGGTCGGAGCCGGTGGTGCTGTGTTTGGAGGTGGGGCTGCTGGGGATGTGGTAAGGGTCAGGCAGGGGCCTCCCCTCCACCTCCGCCAGCATGCACTCCTGGTACAGCAGAGACTTGAGGAACCGTGTGTAGCTGTCGAATTTCATCAGGTTGAAGATCTAAAGGGGTGGAAGGGAAGGAAAGAAGTAATCAGTGGGCAGCAGAAACGGCAGGATGGAATGAACAAGCAAAACAAGAAAAGGAGGTTGGAAAAAGGCAAAACAAGAAAAGAAAGGAGGTGTCGGGCAAGAAGAGAGGACAAAAATAAACAAGCAATGGCAAAAAGATTAAAGAAAGGTTGGAAAAGATCAAATTAAGAAAGACACAAAAGAAAGGAGGGAAATAAGGAACGATTAAGGGAGGCAAACTAAAGAATAACAGAGGGACAGACTGGAAAATGGATGACAAAAGCACATGTAAGTGTAAGTAAAAGTCTAACATCCCCCTGATGCTGTTCATGTTCACGTTGACTAACGGCAGCATTCAAATGATTTTATTTTCTTGGAACCTTAATACCTAGCATTCATCCACAGAATGGTGCTAAGGACGAGGCCATGGGGTTATAATAAATCAAATGTGTCTGTCCCCTGGGGAGAATTACTGAGCTCTGTAAAATGCTTAGCAGTTTGCCTGTTAGATTTCTTTTCTTGTGTAAAAGTGGGGCAGAAAATATAAAGAAATTGATTGTGTGTGTGTGTGTGTGTGTGTGTGTGTGTGTGTGTGTGTGTGTGTGTGTGTGTATATATATGTATGTATGTTTGAGTCCACACGCATGTGTAAAACTAACCTATAATTTAAAAGTAAATGACACCACAAGATATTAACGAGATCTTAATACCCAGAGGTATTACTGGAAAAGCTCATCTCAGGCTTGGATATATATGTGTGTGTTTTTGTCTTTTGAGAGAATATGTGTGCATGTTTGATGTGTAAAAATATAGAAGGTGATGGTGAGGAGGATATCCTTCTAGCCTTGTGACTCTTATCACAGTTTGAACATCTGAGCTCAGCTGTTGAAATCAATAGAGCTTTTCAGCAACTTTCCCCCCTCCACGACATGCACATCTAAGAAGCCTTTCACATCCATGATGCTAGACAGCAGGCGGAGATGAATAGTTGACCTTATGTTGTGTGAGCTAGTAATACTAGTACATTTTCAATAGGGGTCTGTTTTGATTCCGATTTGGGTAAAAATGCATTTCTCCTTCAGGGAAAGCTTCTGTTCACTTCTCATGGATGTATTATATGAACTGGATACCGAACCCAAAGACTGAACGCCTATTCAGTTCAATGAGAATTGCTCGCCTGGCGCAAATACCCAAAAAGTTTGGTGGAGTCATAATGGAGCTTGTTTGCAGTTTAAGGTGTCCTGTCAATAGTTTTACAGATGTCTCTTTTACAATGGTGGCCAATGGGGAAAATGCTTTTGGGGCCACTGGGGAATTTTACACTGCAGTACCGCGAGTGGCCCCTGGAAAGAAATTGCAGGCATGGCTGAGCTGCGGCACCGTATCCTGTTCTTATAATGCATCCATGTCACTTCTCCCTCATGAGGAAGGACAGAGGTCAGAGTCATCAAAGCACAGCTCCTGGAGCAGATCCTTCCTGTTTGACAAAAGTGGTTGCTAATCACCTTGAGATTTCTGACTTATTCTTTGAGGACTCAAAATTACAAATTTGAAATTAAGGATCGAATTTATATTATAATAGTAGAAATGTAAGCCCCCTTGGTTCTAATGCACATAGTTAAACTTTTAATAAAGCATAAGATGTACATATGTAGCAAAGTTAAACAAAAATTGTTGAAAGAGAAGTAGAAGTACGCATAGGCATGTAGGTTCAGGTATATGGGTGAATATAGATGTGTTAAACCTGTACATGTTTACATGGTGATACACTCCTGAAAGTGAGATTACTAACAGGTATAATAAAATGATTAGGTTGTGTTTGGTGCCCGTTCTACCTGCAGTTGCTGCTCCTTGAACATGTCGGGTCGGGGGGCGTTGAGTATGTCGTCAGCGAGCTGAGCTTGACTGTCTATGTTGACCGGTGTTGTGGCTTTGCTGGACAGGAAGCTGTTGTAGATCTCCCTGGCACGTTGAGAGAGCTGGAGACGGTGGGAGGGTCAGGCAGAACGAGTGGTGGTAGGGGGCACGGAGGGTGGAGGAAGAGGACGAGGTGGAGATAAAACAACAAGGTGATCAGACAGATAGAAAGAGATGAGGAATGAAGAGAGCTCGAACATAAAACATTCCCCCGTTACTGCTAGAGGGGTGTAAATGGATGAATGTGTGAGATCAAACAATGTCTGTTACCTGCTTCTTGTCATTCTCAGGGACGTGGCTGAAGAACTCACAAGCCTGCCAGAACCGGATATTCTCCTCACTGAACTCTTTCGTTAGGAACTCCTGTAGCACACGAATTAAACGTGGATAAGGAATTAGGACAAATACGTCTAACTAATGTACCCACCGAGTCAGGAGACAGAAGTGTGTTCACAATAACAGAAGGATTAGTGTATGGCACTCATGCAGTCAGTAGTTGTCTGTCAACACCTGCTGTCCACACAAGCAATTTTATTTAGCAACTTTATTTTGGCCCTCACACAAAATATGTGTGAGGCAGATTTCCATACCCACTATAAACAGTACACAATAAAACGACTTGTTCCAAATAACAAATGCTAGGCCAGACATGACCAACCAATTGATTTGATCACAGCATACAAGTCCGTAACTTCAGAACATGCTCATCCCAACCTTCCAACAATGCTGTAAAGGACTTTCTAGTTAGTATATAAAAAGGTCTTTTAACGTTGCGACATTAATTCGAACGCTGTGCTGAGGAAACATATCCTATCTGTTATGTGAATGTTCTGGCCAACAGCAGTCATGCGCTGTTACAGTACCGAGAAGTAGCGGACTCCCACGGGGTCCTGCAGCAGTCTCTCGAAGCAGACAGCCCAGCTGGCCACTCGCCTCTCAGTGTGGCGCCGGTGGCTCTGAACGCTAGGCAGGCTGGCATTACTGTTCAGACTGTTGTCGCTGCTGCAGCCCTGCAGCTCCACGCTGTTGAGTTCTGTTCACACACACACACACACACACACACACACACACCCAAAATCAAATAAATGCAATGGTAGTGACTTCAACAGGGCACAGAATCTCGAGGTACCTTCCAATTTGGTTTGATTCTGGGTGCAATTATAAAAATAGAAATAAAAAACTATCTTTGATTTCTATATTTATTTTACCCAGCCTGGACTATGTCACAATAATCATTGGGTGACATGGTCTGGGCTGGGTGATAAAAACATTATGTAGATAAATATCAATATTAATTCCACCTTTGCTTGCTTGCCCTGCTTGTTGCTATGTTTTTCTGTCTGCAGGGGCTTTTCCTGAAGGCAGTGCTGTCGGTGGCATGGTGCACACCTGGGACACACACCGGGGACACACACCTGGGACACACACCTGGGACACACACCTGGGACACACACCCAGGCCTGGAGTGTGTCCCAGGTGTGTGTCCCAGGTGTGCTCCCTGCCGATGACAAGGCCAGAGTAGCAGCTGGTCCAGTGAGACCTCTTTTACCCACACACGTCCCTGCTCAGTTTTCTGTTGCTTTATCCGTCGCTTTGCTACACAACACACTCACACAATCCCTACAACACTGACATTACAGATTTGATCAACTCATTTGGTGTAAATATTTATATATATATTTATATATATATATATAAAAGTTTAGTACAGGGATGTCTCCTGTTTTTGCCACAGTCCGAGCACCAGGCTGTGCCATAATATACTGTCAATCACAAAATGGAAAAGAAAAAACACAGAAAATGCATATAAAATATAATAATTCCACCAAAAGAAAACATAATCTACTTCCCCCGTCACTTATTAATGCAATAGAAGTATCTTAAGTAGCGGCAAGTATCTGTGCAGCTCCACGCTGCTCAGTATTACTTGCGTTTCACAGTGTAGTTGGTTTATCTTGAACAACTCTCAACAACATTAAACTGTTATACCCAACATCTTGACCACTGTAGCTACTGTTCTGTAGTGTGCATGCTGTCAATTAAAAATACGTTTTTCTCGTTTTAACATTCCAGTTAAGGAGTTTTGTGCATGGGCGCTTTGTCGTTCTAATGGCGGCGCCAATGCATTTATGAATCTATGACTTTTCCCACTACTAGACCTCAGTATTTCTGTGTTCCTAATGCTGCTCGCAAAGCAAAGGCCCAGAGAAAAGCTGAGATTCACCAGAATAATGGCGCTTCAGGCCTGTTGAACCGAAAGTGGGCTGCTCAGTTGAGATAAAACTAAATACAAGAACAGCCAGAGGGAAGGCATCACTGGTCAGGTGCCCAAGACGACGCAGATCCTGTAAATAAACTCAAAGACTAGTATGCTGCCCAAAGCTGAAGTCCTGTGGGATTAAAAATGTGGCTATTAATGGATAATTCCGGTGTGATTTCCGCTTTTGCAGATTTTTCACTTGTTTAATGTTTTCAGTGACTGTTTTCATACTGAGGATATTTTCAGCTGTTTTTCCGAACCGTTTGGCTCATTCACTCTGATTCAGTTTGAAACTGCATAGACAGTCATTGATGGGAATCTGTTGCTGTGCAAGCATCAATCAATCTATTCTCTTAACCTTAATCCTGTTCAGTGTCACAGGGGCTGGAGTCTGTCACAGCACACACCCCGGATAGATCACCAGTCTATCACAGAGACAGGACAACACTATAGAGGTGCATCACAACAGTAAAATCTGGCTATAAATAACAAGAAAGGAGTGTCAGACACCTGCTCACATTAATTCACACTTTATGAGAAACACAAGCGTTGAGGCATGAGATGTTATGCTACTTAGTGTGTGCTTTTGCTTCTCTAATTCCCACATTTTCCCTTTTCAAAATAAACATTCAAAAACCAGTAAATGATCTCTCTCGTCTTTCACAGCTCATCCAAGCCAACAGAAAAAAACAAACAAGTCAAATTAAAGTGTAGCCTGCTAAATAAATGTTAAATTTAAATTAGCTTGATATACACAGTTGACAAAGTCTGCTACCTTCATTCGTTGAATTCAAATGGAAATATTCCTAAAAATAAGCACTGAAAGGCCCTGAAAACTCAGGGGCTCAGATGGAAAAAAGGCAATGTCACAAACTTTTGTGAACCAATAAGGATGTTGCAATGTTGGAATGAAGAATGCAATGACAACTGTAGGGTAATTTACTCACTGTGAATAAAATCTGATCAAAGCACACCCACGCAGTCCAGATGAAGCACACTGGTTGAGTGTTTACGTGTTAAACGTTAATATCATAGAGAAATATTTCATATTGTAACCAAGTTTTCGGACTTCCATCATAGCAGATAATAATAAGAAGGGAAATGACTGCTTTTCATTTTTAGAATTGTAAGAATCTGGTCCACAGACAGCGTACCGCTAACTCTGTAAGCCAACATTCAATTCACTTTTATCTTGTAATGAAGATGGAGAAAACAACAATACTTAACAGCATTTTTTGAACACAACAGCTGCCCTAACACATCCGTACACCCTGCAGTTGGTAGTTACAAAACCTTTTATTTAACAAACCATCAGCACCTTGTGATCGGGACACTGCTTTTAAACTTGGCAATCCTTAAAAGAATTTCAGTGACTAAACTAAAGCTAAACTGATATTCAACATCAAAGCCTCTGCTGTCAATATGTGCGATTTTTTTGGTCCTCTGTTCCTCAAATCTACATTTTCTTTAGAAGCACCAGCTGTATCCTCACCTGGGTAGAGCTGATAGAAGCCTGTGTGGTGCCGACGGGGCAGATAGCGAATCCTGAGGGGTAACCAAGCCCCTCCATCCATACTCACCCTATCAGGGCCACTCTAAAATTCAAACGGACCAGGTTGAACACACAGCCCGAGACAGGGCGCGCACACACAAACACATCTGACAACATCACAGGAAGGAGGCGAGAGAGAAAGGGAAACCAGGGAGAAAAGAAGGAGACTGAAGGAAAGAGAGAGAGAGGCTGTTGGTGGTGATCAACCTGACTGACAACCAGAGAGACCAGAGAAAGAGTCAGGTCACAACATGCACACGCACACACACACACACACACACACACACCTCTATGAGGTGGGTAAGTGATACAAGCACACACAGGCCTTAAGATGATGAATAATTCAGAGCTGAGAGACGAGAGAACTAAAAACGCTGAAGCACAAGCGCATACATGTGCACGCGCACACACACACACACACACACACACACACACACACACACACACACACACACACACACACACACACACACACACACACACACACACAAGAAAAGATAAGGTGATTGATTAAA